>CAUYLG010021654.1:0-25142 GCA_963573385.1 Cacajao melanocephalus | reverse complement strand
CTCAGCCTTTTTGCACTGGTTTCTTCCCATTTTTGTGGATTTATCCACCTGTCATCTTTGTAATTGCCGACTTTCAGATTGGGTCTGAGTGGATGTCCAGCTTGTTGGTGATGAAGTTTTTTCTGTTTCTTAGTTTTCCTTAAGCGGATGCCCTTTCCCCACAGAGCTAGGCCTTCCCGGGTTCAGCTGTGCTTACTGTGAAACTCTCAGTCCTCAGTGCTTCCAATTGCTGTTCCCCTTGTGGGGATGGGACCAGCTAAGCCCGACTCAAAAGGGTACCCAGTCCTGTATACTCCGCACCGAGAAGCGCCATGCCGCGCCGGCCAAAGGAGTCGTGCTGGCGACCCATGTGGCTCCTCCGCTGGGTAGCTTCCAGTTTGTGGGCAGCAGAGATTCATCTGAAATTGCGACGTCCACTCGCTTTGTGTACTTTCACTGGGAGCTACAATCCTGAGCTGTTGCTAATCCGCCATCTTGGATCTCTCTCCTGAACATCTTTATTTTTACCTTAATTTTGTTATTTACCCAGTAGTCATTCAGGAGCAGGTTGTTCAATTTCTATGTAGTTGTGTGGTTTTGAGTGAGTTTCTTAATCCTGAGTTCTAATCGATTGCTCTGTGGTCTGGGAGACTGTTTGTTATGATTTCCATTCTTTTGCATTTGCTGAGGAGTGTTTTACTTCCAATTATGTGGTCAATTTTAGAATAAGTGCAATGTGGTGCTGAAAAGAATGTATATTCTGTTGATTTGGGCTAGTGACTTCTTTAGATGTCTATTGGGTCCACTTGGTCCAGAGCTGAGTTCAAGTTCTGAATATGCTTGTCAATTTTCTGTCTCGTTGATCTAATATTGAAAGTGGGGTGTTAATGTCTCTTATTAATATTGTGTGGTAGTCTGGGTCTCTTTGAAGGTCTGTAAGGACTTGCTTTATGAATGGGTGCTCCTGCATTGGATGCATAAATAGTTAAGATGGTTAGCTTTTCTTGTTGCATTGATCCCTTTGTCATTATGTAATGCCTTTCTTTGTCTTTTTTGATCTTTGTTGGTTTAAAGTCTGTTTTATCAGAGACTAGGATTGCAACCCTTGCCTTTTTTTGCTTTCCATTTGCTTGGTAAATATTCCTCCATCCCTTTATTTTGAGCCTATGTTTGTCTTTGCACATGAGATAGGTCTCCTAAATATATCATATTGATGGGTCTTGACTTGTTATCCAATTTGCCAGTCTGTGTCTTTTGATTGGGGCATTTAGCCTATTTACATTTAAGGAATATTGTTACTCGTTTAGTTTGATACTGTCATTATGATGCTAGCTGGTTATTTTGCCTGCTATTGATGCAGTTTCTTCATAGTGTTGATGGTCTTTATAATTTGTTATGTTTTTGCTGTGGCTGGTTTTTCCTTTTCATATTTAGGGCTTCCTTCAGGAACTCTTGTAAGGTAGGCCTAATGGTGACAAAATCTCTCAGCATTTGCTTGTCCATAAAGGATTTTATTTCTCATTTGCTTATAAAGCTTAGTTTGGCTGGATATGAAATTCTGGGTTGAAAATTCTTTTCTTTAAGAATGTTGAATATTGGCCCCCACTCTCTTCTGGCTTGTAGGATTTCTGCACAGAGATCCACTGTTAGTCTGATGGGCTTCCCTTTGTGGGTAACCTCACCTTTTTCTCTGGCTGCCCTTAACATTTTTTCCTTCATTTCAACCTTGGTGAATCTAATGATTATGTGTCTTGGGATTGCTCTTCTCAAGGAGTATCTTTGTAGTGTTCTCTGTAGTTCCTGAATTTGAATTTTGGCCTGTCTTGCTAGGGTGGGAAAATTCTCTTGGATAATATCCCGAAGAGTGTTTTCCAGCTTGGTTCCATTCTCCCTATCACTTTCAGGTACACCAATCAAACATAGGTTTGATTTTTTCACATATTCCCATATTTCTTGGAGGCTTTATTGGTTTCTTTTTATTCTTTTTTCTCTAATCTTGTCTTCCCTCTTTATTTCATCAAGTTGTTATTAAATCTCTGATATCCTTTCTTCTGCTTGATTAATTCAGCTATTGAAACTTATTTCACAAAGTTATCATGCTGTGTTTTTCAGCTTCATCAGGTCATTTATGTTCTCTAAACTGGTTGTTCTAGTTAGCAATTCCTTTAACCTTTTTTTAAGGTTCTTAGCTTCTTGCATTGGGTTAGAACATGCTGCTTTAGCTTGGAGGAGTCCGTTATGACCCATGTTCTGAAGCCTACTTCTGTCAATTCATCAAACTCATTCTCTGTCCAGTTTTGTTCCCTTGCTGGCAAGGAGTTATGATCCTTTGGAGGAGAAGAGGCATTCTGGTTTGTGAAATTTTCAGCCTTTTTGTGCTGATTTTTCCTCATCTTTGTGGATTTATCTATCTTTGGTCTTTGATGTCAATGACCTTTGGATAGGGTTTCTGTGTGGACATCCTTTTTGTTGATGTTGATGCTATTCCTTTCTGTTAGTTTTCCTTCTAGCAGTCAGGCCCCTCTTCTGCAGGTCTGCTGTAGTTTCTGGAGGTCCACTCCATACCCTTTTGTCTGGGTATCACTAGCAAATGCTGCAGAACAGCAAAGATTGTTGCCTGTTCCTTCCTCTGGAAGCTTCGTCTCAGAGGGACACCTACCAGATGCTAGCTGGAGCTCTCCTATATGAGGTGTGTGTCAACTTCTGCTGGGAGGTGTTTCCCAGTCAGGAGGCACAGGGGTCAGGGACCCACTTGAAGAAGCAGTGTGTGCCTTATCAGAGCTTGAGCACTTTGCTGGGAGATCCACTGCTCTCTTCAGAGCCAGCAGGCAGGAACATTTAAGTCTGCTGAGGCTGTGCCCACAGGTCCCCTTTTCCCCAGGTGATCTGTCCCAGGGAGATGGGAGTGTTATCTATAAGCCCCTGACTGGGGCTGCTGCCTTTCTTTCAGAGATGCCCTGACCAGAGAGGAGGAATCTAGAGAGGTGGTCTGGCTACAGCAGCTTTGTGGAGCTGCAGTGGGCTCTGCTCTGTTCAAACTTCCAGGTGGCTTTGTTTATACTTTGAGGGGAAAAAACGCCTATTCAAGCCCCAGGAATGGTGGGCACCTCTCCCCTCACCAAGCTCGAGTGTCCTGGGTCAACTTCAGACTGCTGTGCTGGCAGTGAGAATTTCAATCCAGTGGATCTTAGCTTGCTGGGTTCCATGGGGGTGGGATCCACTAAGCTAGACCATTCGGCCCCTGGCTTCAGCCCCCTTTCCAGGGGAAAGTGGTTCTGCCTCACTGGTGTTCCAAGCATGACTGGGCTATGAAAAAAAAAAAAAAAAAAAAAAAAACTCCTGCAGCCAGTTCAGTGTCTGCCAAATGGCCACCCAGTTTTGTGCTTGAAACCCAGGGCCCTGCTGGCATAGGGACCTGAGGGAATCTCTTGGTATGCAGGTTGTGAAGACTGTGGGAAAAGCATAGTGTCTGGGCCGGAGTGTACACTTCCTCCCGGAACAGTCCCTCATGGCTTCCCTTGGCTAGGGGAGTGAGTTCCCTAACCCCTTGCACTTACTGGGTGAGACACTGCCCCACCAGCTTCTGCTTGCTCTCCATAGGCTGCACCCACTGTCTAACCAGTCCCAAAAAGATGAGCCAGGTACCTCCATTGGAAATGCAGAAATCTCCCACCTTCTCCGGGCCATCTTGCCAGCCACTTGGTATTTGCATTTTAAGGACACAAAGAGACCAGTTGAAGGGGTAAAACAAGAACAAAAAATTAACAGGGATTAATAGATTTGGCCCAGGATTGAAAAGAGGCATGCAGTAATGATTGTAAGGTTTTTAACTTGTATGACTGGAAAAATGTTTTTGCCAGTAACAGAAATAGCGTAATCATGAGGAATTGATGACATTTGGAGATACCAAAAATACATGTAGGTGGAACTGGCCACCAAGCCTTGTAAAAGTGTCAGAGCTACAGAGTTAGTGTAGAATTAATGGTTAGATTTATTAGAATAGTTATTTCTAAAGTGTAAAGACAAAAAAAGGAAACGAAGATAGAATCCTGGAAGTTACGTGAATTTAGGGAACAGGGAAGAAAGAACTAGAGAAGGAGAGCAAGAAGAAGTGGTCAGCCTGAAAAAGGAAGGACCAGAATGATGAGTGTCACAAAAGCAATGGAAGACTTGGATTCAAGGCTTAGATTAGAGTCAGCTACGTCAAGTGACAGAGAGATGAAATTAAGAAGGGTGAGAAAAGTACGGGGTGTTGGATATTAAAGCTCACAAGGCCAGTGGCCTTGTATAATATGAAGAGAAACATTCAGCCAGGTGCTGGAACCTCTTAGGAGCATGAAGGCACGTGAGGAGATTGGTAGAAATCTGAAATTAGTAAAGAGGATGGTATAATAGAATATGGTAGATTTCAATAGGAGAGTTTTCTGAGTGATTATGGAACCAAACTATGGTTTGAAGCTCTAGACAAGGAGGTAGAGAGCGTTGGAGGAGACTCAAGTAGTAGCAGCCTCAGCTAAGAACTGTGGGAGAAATGATGTCAGCTTGAGAAATCCACATGAAACAGAGGGAGCGACTTTAGAAGAGTAGACTCCAGTAACTTGGGAGCTCCACAGGTTGTGATAACGTAGGTTAGTAGAGGGTTGGGTATGGCAGAACTGACAAGGGGAAGTAGCAGGCTAAACATCATAGTGGATAGTGGAGGAGGAGCTGGCTGTGAAAGCCCACCCAGGGAAGTGGTTATGGATACAGGCGTGCTGGAGCAGGAGTCGGCAACTAGCTGGGGGCAGCCTTTGGGAAAGAAAGGTAGTGTGACTTGTCCTGATATGACTATTGCAAGTTTGAGACAGCCTACCTCTGTAAACTTCTCTCCCTAGCTATCAAGCCTTTCTGTAAGTGGTGTTCTCCCAGCTTCCATGGCAAAGAAAATGGAGGAGGGAGCAATATGGCTACAAAATTTTGCTGTTTTACTGGGCATATAATTTAATATGGCTCTTGAAGAACTTTTGCTGGAAGATGAGTTAGAAAGTTGTTCCACTGGCTTTTTTTTTTTTTTTACTGGAATATTGGCCATAGGGTTACAAATGGAGAGACATACAGAAAAATATTATTACAGGATATTTGGCAAAACTTGGAGACAGACTGGATATTAAAAATGAAGAAAATAGAGGGGTTTCAAGGTTGCAAGTTTGGAAGACTGAGAAGTTGGAGGATTAATAGGTTGAATATAACAGGTAAAACAGAAAGTTTTAAAGACTGAGAAAAAGGGAAGTACAATTAGGAATTTGGGGGACCACTTCTTTTTTGACAATACAACAAGATGATATAACAGTTTTTATAATTTGAATATCACCTTTACAATTTTTGCCCCATGTCTGTGTACTATCTGTGCTCTTCTTATTAGCTCACTTTTCAAAGATCCTAAATATTTCCTAAGCAGCAATGGAACCTGAATTCAACAGATGATTTACATGTTTTCCTAAGTGGATATCAGTATAGGAATATTAAAGATATTTGTGTCTGAACTTTGTAAAATAGTGTCTTAGCAAATTGGAGAGAAGCTTGCGATAGTGCTTTAGGCCTGAGTGACAGTTCAGATACCTCCGATGATGACTAACTATGGTTAACTATGGGGTAACTAAACAACCTAAGGGAGTCAGTACAGAAGGAAGTGCTTTGGCCTGCAGGATTTCCAAGGCAGTAATCAAGGAGAAACAGGTTATAGGAATGTGCAATAATCCTGGGATATGCATGATTAGAAGAGTCTGTGTGTTTGTGTGTGAGCATCAACTTTATCTGAAGGCGTTTGTGGGGATGGTTTTAGAAGAATGATATGAAAGCAGAAACAGATCATAGTAAACAAAGAGGAATGCACAAAGTAACCAGACAGTAGAATTTGACTACTCATCCAACGAGGTGAGCTTTGATTGTTATTTTGCAAGGACAGCAATATTTTGCTTATAGTATTGTGACTATTAAGTAAAATAGTACATAAAGAGCTTAGCGCATAGTAGCAATAAATGATAGATCATGAAAATGAGGATGATGATAAAGTTATAACTGCTTAAAAAATAGGCATGAGTACATGTTCTGGATACAAGCAGAAAGAACTGGAAAAGTTGCTGCCACAGAAAGGATATAGGACTATGGCAAATCTCCCTTTAGGGAGAAGCAAAGAGATTCTCAACTCAGATACTTAAGGAGGTCAGTATTTCTGGAGATAAAGGTATCATCCTTTTCCAGAACTGCAGGAAAGAAGAGGACAGGGATGGGCCAGTAATCTGTCAAAATGGTTGTAGGAGCAGCTTTGGGAGATGGTACCTGAAATTAATTTCTCTGAGGGAGCTTGGAGGGAGATAAGGTGAGGGCCCAGTGCAGAAAGAAAGGCGCTCATGCACACTGAAGACCCTGGATATATTCTTAGGGAATGGTACTAGGCTAATGTCTTAAAACCTTGCACTTGAAGCTGGACATAGTGGCACATGCTTATAGACCCAGCTACTCTGAAGTCTGAGGCAGGAGGATAACTTGAACCTGGGAGGTTGAGTCCAGCCTGGGCAACATAGTAAAACACTATAAAAAAATCTGTACTTGGCTGGGTGCCGTGACTCACACCTGTAATCTCAGCACTTTGGAAGGCCAAGGTGGGCAGATCATCTGAGGTCAGGAGTTCAAGACCAGCCTGACCAACATGGAGAAACTTGTCTCTACTAAAAATACAAAATTAGCTGGGTGTGGTGGCACATGCCTGTAATCCCAGCAACTCGGGAGGTTGAGGCAGGAGAATTGCTTGTACCCGGGAGGCAGAGTTTGCAGTGATCACTCCATTGCACTCCAGCTTGGGCAACAAGAGCAAAACTCCATCTCAAAAAAAAAAAAATCTTCACTTGACTCAGATTTGAAACCAATCTAATGTGTTATTTGAGGCACTGAAAGGCAAGATCATAATTTCAAATATAGGGCTAGTTGAAAAGTCACACTCCAAATAACCTCATGAACTTTTAAGGACAGGTACGTATTTTGGCTCAAATTTGAGAAATGTATGGATTTAACTTTCGGAAACTAGTTGTTTTAACAATAACTTGTTGCAGTTAGGAGTGCTTTGGCCGTGTTTCCATTTGCACGTATGTGTTGGGTTTGGAAATCTGGGTTATGTACTCCAGAATCACCCAAACTTCCCAAATGTGATTCAATTCTGCAGAATTTGAGAAGACTTTACATTGTTAGACAAATGTAAACCCGTTCTGTACTCTGTGTGGTCTGCATGAAAGTTCCCAGTGGCTGAGCTAGGTTTCCCAAGTGTCTAAAACTCCCTGAAAGTCAAACCCTGGGGATGGGTTCCTTTAAGGTCAGTCACTACATTTTCATTCCAAAGATATTCCTGTTCTTGAAAAGGACCAGACAAAGGGAGGGGACTCTGATCTGGAGCATCTCTGCCTTTGGCCCAGGCATCCATCACCCCATCAGTTTGATTCCCGTTCTGTAACCACAAAGACAAGTATGATGAATCTCCTTTTGGAACACAATGCAGTTTGCTTGGATAAACATCCACTTTAGACAAACAATAAAAGCAGCCCAAGTGGGGCCTTGGCTGCTCTCCTGGTGTTACGCTTATGAATATGCCTTTGGTGCTTGGCAGCAAAAGTTTTCTGGTTGCACAAAATAGCAGACCACCCTTTGGGAATACCCATCCCCTGTCCTTGTTGTTCAAAACATAGTGGACTTTAATGTATTAGCCCCAAACAAGACATAAATTTAACCCTCTCAGTCTCCATGTCTATGTATTGTACAGGAGGATTTTTTTTTTTTAATCATGGGGGAGAATTCTAAGGGAGTTGATGGAACAGATGCTGTGTAAACACAGTTCTATTATGTTGAAAGATATATCAGCTCAGGCATGCAGGCTTTACTGATCCCTCTGTTAGAAATCATTTATCTTCTTTTCTCCTCTGAACTATTGCTACACTTTGCTTTTTCTTTTGGAGTACTGATTTTATGTAGCATTTTATTTATTCGTGTGTGTGTCTTAATTGCCCTTCTAGACTGTAATTTTCATAGTGGAATGAACTTTGTGTCTTATTCAAATTTGTTTTCCCTAGAAATTATATACATAAACATATATATATATTTCTATATATAAATAATATATATACAAATTAATATAAATATATATACTCAATATTATATATCCAAAATTTGCAGGGAAAACATATATATGTGTATATATATGTAAATATATATAATAACATTGGTTTTAAATTTATAAAACCAATCCACCATTCCATTCCCATACCTCATTTTGGTAGACTTACTCCGTTATTCAAAGATTTTGTCATTCAGTATATGTTGGTTACTGAGAATAAAATAATTTTTTTATTACTGTGCTTTGTGCTCTATGTTTATTTAATGGGATCACCAAGTAAAAACTATTATTTTTATCCTCTTTTCACAGGTGAAGAAACAGAGGCGAAGGGAGCATAAGCAATTTTTCCAAAGGCCATACAACATGTAAGTAGCTGAGCCAAGACTGAAATCACCAGGTTCTTAACCACTAGGCTGTATTGCATTGGAGTGTTGCCTCCTGAAGTAAGATTAGGTAAGCAAAGATGAAAAACATATGGCCCCTGAATCAAGCACGTCACATTCTAGTAGGAAAGACAGACTTGCAGAAACACCATAAGCATATAGGCTGATTGAGTGTGGTGATGAAACTTTGTGGAAAGGCCGTAAACACAGACAAGGGGCTGCCCCCAGATGGCAGTGATCACTGGGACAGGTCTTAGGTGGAATGTGGATTTCCTTCATTTGACAGGACTTGTTCCAATATCAAAAATAGGTCTCTTAGTAGGGAAGATAAGTAGATTTTAGAGACCATCTTCCAGTTCACGTCCTTTCAAAAGAGGAAGCTGAAATAAAGAATTTAGGAGATTCGCTCAGTATACAACTAATTAATTGCACATCCAAGACAGAACAGAAAATATCTGACTCCTGTAGCAAACCTGAATTTTCCTGAAAACTCATTTGGAAGAAGAAACAGCCAGAAAAAAAAAAAAAAAAGGAAAGTAAAGGAGATAGTAAGAAATGATAATGTCCTTAGAAGGCCATTATAAAATATAGAAAAATCAGTGAAGAAAAAAAAACCATCTAGAACCACAGATATCGACTGACATCTCCTATTTTAGAAAAAGCTACAAAAAATAAGATTTTCTCCGTCTTCCCCATGTTCCTCCCCTCTTCCCCCCACCCATCCCCTAACCCTGTTTTCTACAGAAGCTTCCATAAGAGAACCGTGAGACTATTGGGCCTTAACTGATTGCCAGTTTTCCGTAAGGTATAAAACCAAGTGTTTATTGTACTGTCACAAGTTTGCCTCCCTCAGGCTTTCACTATTTCAGCTAAAACAGATGCTATTTAGAAACACAGAATACTGTAAAAGCCACTTAATTCTCTAATGATTTCAGTTATAACCATTCAGGTAAATGTTTTTGACCTCTCCATGCTTTAGGTTAACCTGGCCCTCCACCTTATGTTTTTGTTTTTCTGTCTGCCTTGATTCTCCCCTCATTTCCATTCATTTAATTCTTTGCTCCTCTCCCTGGAATTCATATAGTAGGAATTCCATCTCTCCCATGAAGTGCATCTGAGCCAAAGTTCCCAAAGTGAGTTCTATGGAGCATGATTCCCTGGGAGCTTCCTGAAAGCTGGGTTCCATGGTCAAAGAAACTTGAGAAAGGTATCACACTATCTCTTGTCTGATGACTGGGATTTATTATCTGTACCTCAAAGTTCAGCAGTCAATTATTGTATGTGTAAGAAATGATTAAATATCTATCATGGACCAAGCATACACAGGGCTGGCTATGGGAGTTATCATTGTTTCCTCACACTAAGTAAGTCTTGTTTGTCCAGATTTTATTCTTCTGGATAGTAAGGATGGGTCCTATTGTATTGTTATACTGTTATAAATATAGAGTTAAAGTGTAATAGAAATAATAAGCTCTCAGTAAATGATTTCTGGTTGGCTTGTTGGTTAATTAGATGTGAGTTAGCTTTTACAAATAAAATTGCTTTTATCTTCTCCTTGAAAACGACTCTGCAAGAGAACGTGCCTTCGACCCTACTTAGTAGGGTAGTTTTCCTAACAGCAAAATTCTCTGCAGAAAGGCTGCATCTTGTGACTGACTCAAATAGCAATGTCCAATATCAGAAAAATACCAATTTTCTGATTTTGGAATGCCTACCAGAATACATAAGAGACCACAGGGAAAAAAACACCACAATTATCCCCATTTTATTCTCCACTACAGAAATCCACCCTCTGTTGCTGGATTTGATGTCTAGCCACAATCACATGTGACTAAGTTGAGTTCATGAACTGAAATTGGGTTGATCCCATTAAATTCTTAAATAGAGAAAAATATTTGTTCTTACCTGACCAGCCTTGACTAAAAGGCATCTTATGGTGAAGACAGTGCACAATGAACCATGCCATTGTCCCGTCACAGGATATCTGCCTCGAAATCAGATTGCCACCCAGTGATTAATACCGTCTGTCTAACACATTCCTTGTTTGGGGATGGGTGTCAGGAAAGAAGGATTGATTATATCATAAGATGTCCATGAACAAACTCCAGGGACAGATGTGGTAAAAACAGGACTTAAACCATTTGGTGAGAATATCCCAGTTATTCTTGAAGGGACTTGTCAAACATTAAATTAAGTGAAGCAGAAGGGTTTTATGATTTTTCTCCCTTTCCTTAAGTGGAATGTCAGAGTTATGTTACCAGAGTTAATGCTACCAAATTTGAATGCTTGAGTGCAGCCCTGTCTTGAAGTATTTGTCAAGAAAAAAAAAATACTGTTTGAGGCTTGGCAGACACTTCCCATGCGAGTTAGTGAGAGAATAAACTATTTCCAAGTTGCACTACTGAAAGCTGAAAGGACCTATGGAAGACCTTTCAAACTGTTATTTTAAATAGGAACTCAAACCATGGAAGAATTCATGCAAAACCTTGATTTAGAGCATACTTGAACTTAGCATTTCCGTTACCGTGGCCTTTCTGTGTGTTACTTAACACTGCATAAATGGTTCTCAACCCTCTCAGGATGGTGTCTGATGTCCCCATTGCTGTTGAGTGCAGAATTAAAAACAAAACAAAAAAAAAGGGCTCCAAATTTCAAGTATGCACCATGCAGTTGAGCTGGGAGGCAGGACTTTCTGCCAGTGGAGTCATTTAACTCTAGAATGTGCTGGTAAATGTGGAGTTGAGGGAGGGTGTGAGTTGTCAGCTCAGAGAAACTTGGGGTGGAATATATTTTGTTACTGTTTCTTACTGCTCCGCCTCACCTGAAATGCCGTTTTCTCCCCAGATCCTCTGTCAAGAAGAATTCTAGCCCTTGGTGAAACCTTGCTAGATTGCAGGCCCTAAAGGCAGAGGAAAGGAAGCAGTGATGAGGGATGAGTGTTTGCACTGTGTTGGTCTCTCCCCATCACCTTGATAAATATATTGAAAACAGATAGTTCCATAGCACAGCATAAAGTTTCCCCCGAAGTGCGGTCCTTGAGCTACCTGCATCAACATCATCAAACAAGTCTTTAAATGCATATTCTCAGGCCCTGTGCTAAATATTCAGAATCAGAATCTCTGAGAGTGAGGCCTGGGAATAAGCCTTTCAAGATTCCCCAGGGGCTTTGGTGTACGCTGCATTCCTGCTTGAGTTTTGGGTTACCTGTTTCATTTGTAGTTGCAATTGTTAGAACAGGTGCTTCCTAAAGATGAGGCTATAGGGGAGGGAGGAGAAGGGGTAGAGGAAGAGACATACTGGACCCTTTGGAATGGTGATGTTGAGGTCATCAAATAGACTTTGAGAGTAGCTGTAGGGCAGGGATTTCACACTGGTGACCTGCACATACATTTTCTTTGAATTATACAGATTTAAATTTTTAAAAAATCAAAGTGCCTTTATACTGGGCATATCCCCTTCAGTCTTCCACAACTCATCACTGCCTACTCATTCATCCCCTTGCCTTTGAAGGCATTTGGTCATCAGCTGCTGGGAAAAGTGGCAGATTTAACACGAAATGGCCTATTGCCTCCTTGTTTTAAATCATGGATGGGTATGAACATGTTCATAAAAGTTCAAGAGGGTTGAACAGGCTTTTTCTTTGATTTGTCTTTAAACCAAGTCTACTTTTATTTTTTTGACTTACCAGAAGGTGCCAATGAAATAGCACCTAGCAAAGTGTTTTAATGCAGTGTATGCCTCAATAAATAATTTTTGCATGAACAAAAATGTAATGTGATACAGCTGATGATTTATTTTACGGCTGCTTTCCCTTATTCTCCCATCCCCAGAGCCCTTCCAAACTTAAGTCTTCCCCACCACAAATTGGCAGAGAAGGATTTCTACATTCCCTCATTTTTCACCTGCTTTGGGTGGACAGGTGCATCCCAGATTTTCTCCATCTTTGTTGCAAATTCTCTGTGAAATAAAAGCACAGCCTTCAGGTCTGTCTGAGAGGTCTTTACATACTGTTCATTCCTGAATGTTTTCATGTAAACATTTTTAATTTGTGGAAAATCTGTTTGTTTGTTGTGTTTGTCAAATTAATGTAAACTGTAGTCCATTAGGCCTCGAGATGAGGAGATGAGTCTACTAAATATTTTCAGATGTTTTTTATTTCCTCAGCTAAGAGCTGGATTTGAACCAGAGCTCAGGGGTGAAAGGGCAACATGTAATATACGGAGTCATGGAATTTGACATATGAAATAAAATAATGTAATGTTTTTAATATTAAAGCTGAAAAAAGCAGCAATAAAACATTGTGGAAGGAGGAAAACATGAATACCTGTATATTTTGATTTTAAATGCCTGCAGATGTTGAATTTTAATCAGAGCATGTCAGAATCTGACTCTGACAAAGGCAAAAATGTGAGATCTGTTTTCTTGAATTGCTTCCACATTTCATGACTCAGATTTTATTGCATATAGCACTGCATCATCATATATTTATGTAAAATGCCAGCATCCATTGACTTAGCATGTGCATGATGGTTAACATATAAAACAGTATGCAATGAAGGAAAGGCCCCTTCCTTCTCCTGCCATGGCATAGATTCTCTCTGTGACCTTGTGGTAAGGAAGGCATTTAACCCCTCTCTGCTTTAGTTTCCCCAATCACAAAATAGAAACCACCACTCTCCTTTCTTCTTTAGCTCCATGGGTGTTATGAGGCTTATTTGAAATAGCAATTGATCTATACACTTAAAATACAGCATCAGATATAAGTTGTATGTCTGTGGAAATATTTATTTAGAGAGATTAGAAGGAAAATAAAACTAGTGAAAACTAGACTGATACATCTCTTCTAGTAAAAACTAGACAAATATGTATTAAAACCTAAGTTACTTTGAAATTTAATGCACATTTTTAAGGTATTTTCTCTTTCTCTACTTTTGCATTATATTTCCTAAAGCAGTGTGAGCGCTAAGGACAAATTTCACACTGAAATTCTACTGAAAACAATGGATTTAGATATATAAAATTGTAAGTGGAGAATCACACTCATTCAAAGTACTCGTTCTTCTTCTCTCCCTCAACACAACTCCAGTCGTCACAGAACACTTCCATGACCAAAGTATGTGGGGTGTTATTCCCACATACCAAGCAAACAATCAATTCTGCAGCAGTCACCAGGTGGGTGTCCTGTAATTCAGCTCCTACACTGTCTACCTGGAGATGGTGTCAGATACCACAGGTTGAGGACTCAGTCTCCAAGACTGCCTCCTGAGACACCAGCCCCAAGTCTGGAACTCTGGAACTTCTGACTGACTAGCTCCAAGCTGGGGCTCCTATGGCCCCTGTTTTTAGTTTGATTAATTCACGAAAGCTGCTCACAGAACCCAGGGAAACTTACTTAGATTTACTGCTTTATTATAAAGGATATCACAAAGAATACAGATGAAGAGATGTATCGTGCGAGGTATGGGGGAAGAAGAATGGAGCTTCCCAGCCCTCTCTGATCATGCCACTCTCCAGGAACCTCCATGTATTCGGCTGTCTGGAAGCTCTTGAACCCAGTCCTTTTTGGTTTTTATGGAAGCTTCATTACGTAGGCATTATTAATTAAATCATTAGACATTGGTGATCAACTTAACTTTCAGCCCCTCTCTCCTCCTTGGATATTGGGAAAGTCCCAACCCTGTAATCCTGCTTTGGTCTTTGTGGTGACTGCTCTAGAAGTTACCATCTTGAAGCTACATATTGGTTGCCATCTGTCAATCAATTGTTAGCAAGCAAACAGACATCACTTTGGAGATTCTAAGAATTTTAGGAGTCACATAGCAGGAAATGGGTCAAAGACCAAACATGTATTTCACGATATCACAATATAGTTCAAAGAAATATCTGCAAGTCCCAATTATATTTTTCTCTGAACATTTTGAATGTTATGAGATAAAAAAGGATAAGCAGTTAGTTTGGTTGAAGATCTTCAGTATAAGGTCAACTTTCATCTTGCTCCTTGCTTTCTTGCATCTTGCTTCTTTCTTAAAAGACTCATATCCGTTAAGGTTTTCTAGCCTAATGACTATATGCTCATGGCCCTTTAAAATCGTTCCTCTTCCAATCTCTTTTCACTTTCAGGTACTCCTCTTGCCTTCTAAAGAGATCTGTGTTGAGTTGTTAGAAATAGCCAAGGGGCTTTTAAGAACTGTGAAGCTGCATATTAAATGTTAAATTATCTGTGATGTATCCCCTTTCTTGTTTTCAAATGTTCAGGGAAGTCTGCTATACACACAAATGTTTAAGGAGAAAGAAAAAGGGTAATAATGTCTATGATGATGTGGTATAAAACATGGACATCATATTTAGAATGTAGGCAATCTATCTGCTGACCTAATTTAGTGGAAACAGGACCCATACCCGGTGGCAAGGAGGAAGATTACAGTAGTCTCTATCCAATCCATCCCCTTTAGCAAATCACCAATAGATTATGAATACTTTTAACAACCCATATATTTAATTTAATTTTAAGCTACTGCATTTATTTGACCCTTCAAATATTTTTACTACATTACAACGGAGAGGATTTTTTTTTTTTCACCAGAATTCTTCACAAGAATATTTCAGAGAAAATGATCAGAGTGACAAATGACTCACACTTCCTAGAGAGCTCTGTGCAATTCTCTTGCATGGGGAAAGAGAGGACCAGGCAGGGTCTGCGCATCTGGATGGTAGGAGTCGAAGTTGTGCTAGCCATTTCTGTCTGGAACTGTGTGAGAAGGCAGGGCTGGAGAATGATGGCATGGAGAGAGGAGTGTACTGAGAGGCAAGATGGAGAAAATTTTTTGTAGTTACGATGAATGGAAGATTTAGAAGATAAAATTATGTGTCTAAACAGTAGTTCCAGAAAGCTATCCATGAAGAACTATGTGAAACCTTCAGTTCTACCAATCTAAGAAAACCTACAGTAAAGATAATACCATTCTTCAGACTTCTGGAGTTGAGTACCAAGCTTCTGGGATTATTTTTTGATTGTTGATTGTGATATACACAATAAGACTAATCCATCAAATGGCATGCACATATCAAGCCTCAGCTCCTATCATCATCGAGCCCCCATGATTTTTTTTGATGGAAAATCAATTTCTCATTTATCTCTGTTCTCGTAACCCTTGCATCTCCATTCTTGCTCCACAAGAATGTAGACTATCGGTTGAAAGAAACTCTAGAGGTAATTAGTACAAGTCTTCATTCCTATCTAATAATGTCTTCTTCATTTATTCATTCTCTGAACTAATATTGATTCTCTAGCCACTGGAACATAGGTAGACGTGACATATAATTTAAGTATTTTCTGAGAGCTGTTGGAGAAAAGGTACATCTTCAAAAAGTGGATACCCATGAATCTTATTCTCAGCTGGTTCCTAAGCAACTCAAGTCTATCTTTTGCATATCCCTGGTCATCTCACTCTCCCTTTCTCCAGAGGGATTATTCTAAAATTTCATCACTTTTTCAAAAATGTGACTTTATTCCCATTCCCACTACTATGTTGCTGTTTCAGGAATTTCAACACATACCCTGTGGTGGTTTTAATGTCAGAGGTGTAAGGTTCATTAATGTTATCTAGCCATATCATTTTAGAAGTGACAAAAACCCTGAAATTTAAAGGAGTTATATAACTTACATAATCAATGGCTCATTTAGGTATAGCATCTGGAGTAGGTTCTAGATAAGTAGAGTCTCTTGCCAATCTTCCATCTGTTAGGTGATTCAGACCAAATAACTATGCCTTACTTTAAGAAAAGTAGACTAAAAACATTTGAAGAAAACATGATCAAAACTTTCCCAAATTTGATGAAAACTAAAACACTAAAACCTCTCAGATCCAAGGAGCTCAAAGAATCCCAAACACAACAACATAAAGAAAACTTTATCAAGATATATTATAAATAAATTGCTTAATACTAATGATAATGAGAAAATGTTAAACATAACCAGAGGGGGAAAAAGACACCTTACATACAGAGAAACCTAACAGCAGATTTATTTTGGAAACAATGCAATCAAGAAGACAATTGAGCAATGTCTTTATGATATTGAAAGAAGAAAGTGGTTAACCTAGAATTCCATAGCCAGTGAAAATATGTTTCAGAAATGAAGGTAAAATAGACTAAGACATACAAAAACTGAAGGAATTGATCATCAGCAAGATCTCCACTACAAAAAAAAACAAGTTGAAGGAAGTCCTTCAGGCAGAAGGAAATGATAGATCAAAATATGGATCTACAAAAATATGGAAGAGCATAAGAATTGGTCACTATGTGAGTACATATAAAGTTTGTTTTTTATTATTTAAATACATTAGAAATAATTGGCATCTAGATTGGAAAGAAGGAAGTAAAACTGTTGGCAGATACATGATCTTGTATGTAAAAAATCTTAAGCAATATGCACACACACACAAATAATAATACGAATTCAGTGAGATTTTAGGATACAAGATTAATATACACAATCAATTGTATTTCTACACACTAGAAATAAATAATGTGAAAATAATACTTTTACAGTAGTGTCAAAAAATATTAAGTAAATATGTTTAACAGAAGAACCACAGAAAACAAAGAAACATTATTGAAAAAAAAAGAGCTAAATAAATGGAGACATCCCATGTTCATGGATTGGAAGACAATATTGTTAAGATGCCAGTGTTCTCTTAAGTTCACCTACAAAGCAGATGTAATTTATAGCAAAATATCACTGCCTCGTTTGCATATTAACAAGCTGATTCTAAAATTCATATGGAAATGCAGAATGGCTAAAGCAATCTCAAGAAGCCAAAAGACTTATGATTCTTGATTTCAAATGGTGCACAGCATTATCAGTATTCTAGTGTGTCTGGGGTGTGGGAAGGGAGAAGTAGTAAAGGTCGTAATAGTAGGGTCTCCTTGCATAGCATGAATGCTAGTCTATGGAATTTGGCCTTGATTGTAAACTGCTGGGACTATAAAAGAGAGTTTAAGCAGGGAGTCAGATCTGTGTACATTCTTTTTTTAAACATCTGATTGGGAGGAGTTGGAGGGAGTGAAAATGAAAGTCTTTGTCTATTATTACTTTCAGGAGTCTTTTAAAGTACCAAGAACTAAACTTAATCCACCCAATCTGTATTTGAGCACCCAAGACATACTCCAAGTGAGACAGGAGAAGCCCGCTGTTCATTGGACAGCTGAGGACAGTCATAGTTGTTTGGTGGAGCAACAATACAACTGCTCCCCTCCTTGGCCTCAGTTTATATTGCCAAGGGTGGGAAAAATTTCCTGCTCTTTTTTGCCTGCCCTCATCCTGCTTGATTCCTTAGCTCCAGACTTCTGGTTCTACATGACATTATTACATGGAGTCATTGCAAGCTCCATCTCTGCAGAGATTTTGTAATCCCTCCAGTTTTGACATATGGCTTGCAAAGGGATGAATAGTTGCCCTGCTTGAATATGGTTTGGGAAGTTAGCAGGGTGTGATTTACACATTTCTTTAAAAATATCCATATGCAGTATTTCAGACTTACAAGATGGATAAAGAATACTATAACAAAACACTGTATTTAATACACAGTTTAAGAAATAAAGTAGGATCACGGTGCAGTTGAATTCAACGGTATTTCTTTCCCCAACTGCAGTGTTTACTCCCACATCTCTATCCTTGCTTCCTGAGTAATCTCTATCCTAAATTTGGTATTTGGTGTTCCTGTGCATTTCTTTATATTTTAGTACGTATATTCATCCTTAAGTGCTATGTAGTATTTCACTGTGTTTGAAAATTTGATACAAATATCATACTGCTGTGTCTACTTGCCATATAATTTTTAACCAATGTTTTGTTTATGAGATTCACCCATGTTGAAATATGTAGTTCCTGTTTGTTCTTTCTATAACTGTATAGTATTCAGTTGTATACATACACCACAGTTTATCCATTCTCTTCTTGATGGGCATTTATGCTGTTTTCATTTTTTCAAAATTACAAAGTTGTCGCCACAAACATTCTTACCCACATCTTGTGTTCATATGTAAAAGCTTCCCTGACATATATACCTAGAAGTGGAATTTCTGGGGTAATTTCCATATTTCTTGACTCAAGACCAAGAGGAAATTTGATTTGAAAGGATGTCACAGGACGTCTTAAGTTAAAATACTGTATTCTGGCCAAACTTTAGCAATACTCTACTGCTGAGTTTTAATTTCTAAGTATAATAATATGTTGTTCTCACTCGTAAGTGGAAGTCGAACAATGAGAACACATGGACATAGGGAGGGGAACATCACACACTGGGGCCTGTTGGGGTTAAGGGGCGAGGGGAGGGATAGCATTAGGTGAAGTAGCTAATGTAGACGACCGGGTGATAGATGCAGCAAACCACCATGGGACATGTATAACTATATAATGAATCTGCACATTCTGCACATGTATCCCAGAACTTAAAGTGTAATAAAAAAAGAATAGTAATATGCTTGAAAGAAGCGGGTGGCTGGGAGGTTATAAATTTGTATTCCGTCTACATAGGACGAAGTGTGGAAAATGTTGACTTGCTTTATCACTGTTATATCTGGCTCTTCATGACTGTTTTACACTGCTGTACCTGGATAATGGTAGGAGGTCTTCTTGCCTCCACTTTGTTTCACTTTAATCCCTCCTCCCAGATTAGTCTTCCTAAAGTTTTCTTAATTTTGTTGCTCTGATGCTCAAAAACTACAGAAACATATTTATTGGACAAAATGCAAAGTGCCTTAAAGTCTTCCCCATTTAGTTCTCAACTTTTTGCCTTCCAGGTTTTTCTCAAAATGTTTCTATTACATTTAAACAATTAAATTCCCCTTGTACCCAGATAGCTCTTTTACTTCTTGAATTTGTGTGTCCATTTCAGAATTCTCCTTCTAATGATCTTTCTATTCTTTTTCATTATCTAAATTCTATTTGTTCTGAAGATAAATCTACGTTATATATGAAGATATATATGAAGCTGAGACTGTTAAAGGAATTCTATAAAATGGAATGATGGATCTTTTAAGGTTAAGAGTCCCTTTCCACTTTAAGATAATCACTTCTATAACCTCTTCTATGGATGCCTTGAATTATAATTTAAATTCTATATTTCTATTTAATTTTATGTGCACGTATTTTTTTAATCTCCCTCATGAAAAACTGGTCAATTATGATGTAATTTCATTGAAACAACCCTGTAATCTGAAGTTTTGTAAACTTCTCAAAAAAATATACCAAATTTTTTCAGAAGCAGAACTCAAATTATTGTCATCACTTTTATTTATTATTTTAACATGTGTGGCAGAGTGCATTTTCTAAAGATAGCCAGATAATACATAATATGCTTTGGATTTGTGTCCTTGCCCAAATCTCATGTTGTTGAATTGTAATTCCCAGTGTTGGAGAAGGAGTCTGGGGGGAGGTGATTGGATCAAGGGGGTGAATTTCCCCCTTGCTGTACTCCTGATAGTGAATGACTTCTCATGAGATCTGGTTGTTTAAAAGTGTGTAGCACCTCCCGCTTTGCTCTCTTCCTCCTTCTCTGGTCGTGCAAGACATGACTCCTTCCTCTTCAACTTCCACAATGATTGTAACTTTCCTGAGGCCTCCCCAGCCAAGCTTCCTGTACAGCCTGTAGAACTGTGAGTCAATTAAAACTTTTTTCTTTATAAATTATCTAATCTCGAGTACTTCTTTATAGCAATGTGAGAACAAACTGATAGACTACAATAATATTTTTTATGCCACACTTTTTCTTGAAGCTGCTTTTCTTCCATCAAGGAGTAAAACCTGTAATTTGTCTGCTTGGAACTTGGAACTGGGTGGGGTTTTGTGACTGCTCTGACCAATAAAATATGGTGGAAGTGCAGCCGTATAAATTCCAAATGTCACACACTGTCATCTTGTTCTTTCAGAACTCATGTGCTTGGAATCTAGCTACCATGCTGTGACGATGCGCAAACTAGCCCACATGGAGAAAACTTCATAGAAAGATTATGTCTACTTTTATAGCTAGCATCCCAGGTGAGGTACCATATGACAGCAAGCATTAGCTGCCAGACATGTGAATGAAGATGCCTTGAAGTGATTCCAGCCCCCAGCTTTTGTTACCCTCATTCTTTGAGTCTTTCCAGCTGTGGCCCCAGGCTTTGTAGAGCAGAGACAAGCCATTATTTCTGTGCCCTGCCTTAATTTCTGACCAACAGCATCTATGAGCATCATATAGTGATTGTTTTACATCGATAAATTTTGGGATGGTATGTTATGCAGCAATAGAAAATGAAACAGCATGCCATTGCTGTTTCACATGATCACTTCAGAAACTTGTATTTAAGCCATGAGTCTAGAGATGGCAGTGGGCAACTGTGAATGGCTTTCAAAGTGATGAAATAAGAGCTGAGTTACCATTTACATCTCATGCATACTTATTCCACCATCTTCCCTGGAATAAAATTATAGGAATGTACTGTAAGAAATATTTGCTGCCTCAAGGAGTTTCGATTTGCTTTCTTCTTCAGCAGGTTGCGGCAAACAAAAATCTCCACAGAGAAACATCAGTTAAAAGTCATTGTTATCTGCAAAGTAAATGATTAAGGCTTTCTTTTGTTCAAGGGGCTTTTAATAAACTAAGTATTAGCTGCTATTTGATTTTGTTTGAATAGCTTGTGAAAATAATGGCAAGGCAGTTTTAAACTCTTTTGTGTGTCACAGAGTTGGTCTTTGGCTTACGAGAATCAAAGTTGCTCATTCTCTTTCTACTGATTATAACTCCATTACATTATACTGTACTATAATTAGTTTTTGAGAACACAAATAAAGGATGAGAACACAACATCATACACTTGGGATTTCTTCATAAATCACTCATGGCTTTCACCATGTTTGTTTTGTTGTCAGTGATAATTACATGATCCTTTTCTCAACTGATTGTTTCATTCTATAATTGTTTCATTCTATAAATATTTCTTCAATCAGATTCACTAAGTTAGCTGTGTGACACCCAGAAATCTCTTGGCAGCCAAGTAAAGCAGAAGCAGAGTTGAATTTGTCATCAATCACTGGGTCTGTCAAACTTAAAAAAGACCTCTGATTCTGCCTGCATGTCCTAAAGCTGATGTACAAAAATATACAGAGTTGTCATATTTAATAATATTACTAACCTTTTTGTGCACAATAGAATATAATACAGCAAAACTTTTTTTCCTTCTACTAACTTGTTTTCTAGAAATAACTTTGTTTCTTAGGATACATAAGTTGGGCAAATCTCCATACTCAGTTACTTTCAACCATTAAAAATGGTTAATATTTAAGTACAAGTACTTTTACGTTAAAATGTAGCACCCATGAAGTTTAAAAAAAAGAAGGAATTATGTTCCTAAAGCATTTTTTTTTTTAAGTTTGATGAGAGGTAAAACACATGATACGGTTGACTTTTTTTTTTTTTTTTTACTAACACTGTCTTCTTCATATTTTCTGTATTCTTCATTAGATCTGAGATCAAGGTTGATTTACAGTTTGTAGAGTTACTCTAGAGTTTATCCTCATGAATTTTGAAACATTTTTATTTTAAGATAGAGTCACAAGAAATTGCGAAGAGAGTATTGAGAGGTCCCAAGTACCCATCAGGCAATTTCTACCACTGGTCACATTAGTAGAATATCAAAACCATTTATGTGTTGTTCCATGACATTTTATTACATGTATAGATATGTGTAAGCACCACTACAATTAAGATACGGAATTATTCCGCCATAATAAAATTCTCCTCACATCCCCTTTACTTTCTTTCCTCCACCATCCCTAGCCCTGGCCATCAATAATTTTTTGCCATCTCTAAAATTCTGTCATTTTGAGAGTGTCATATAAATGCAGTAATACTGTATGTAACCTGTTGAGGGCTTATTTTACTCAGCACAACCGATCTATCTAAGTCATTGTATGTATCAATAGTCTGTTCCTTTTTATTGCTGAGTAGTATTCTGTGGTATGGATGTACTACAGTTTTTACTATTACAAATAAATATGCTATTAGCAGTCATATATAGATATTTGTGTAGCTATAAGTTCTTATTTTTCTAAGTAAATACCCAGGAGTACAATTTCTAGGATAACTATATATTTATTTTAAAAAGAAACTTTTGAACTATTTTCCACCAAAAATGTATGAGAGATCTGTTTTCTCTGCATGCTCCTCAGCATTTGTTATTGGCATTATTTTTTATTTTAGCTGTTCTAAGAGACATATAGGGCTATCTCATTGTAGTCTTAATTTGCATTTCCATGACCAGTGATAAACATCTTTTCAGGTGTGCATTTGTTGTTCTTTTATACTCTTTAAATGACTTTTTATGTCTTTTGTCCATTTTCTAATTGGATTTTTTATATTGAATTGAGGAGTTCTTTATATATTTTAGATTCTAGTCTTTTGTCAGGTAGGTTGTTTACAAATATTTTCTCCCAGTCCATAGCTTGTCTTCCTTCCTCTTAACAGAGTCTTAACAAAATATTTTAATTTCGATGAAGTCCAATTTACCTTTTTTTTCTGTAACGAACCATGCTTTTGGTGTTATGTCTAAGAACTCTTCATCAAGCCCTAGGTCCAGAAGATTTTCTCCTATATCATCTTTGAAAAGTACTATTTAAAATATATTTTCTATTTAAATTTATGATCCATTTCAAATTATTAATAATTTTCAAGTGATGTATGAGATTTAGGTTGATATTTCTCTATTTATTTTTTTGCCTATGGATATCCAACTGCTCCAGCACCATTTGTTGGAAAGATTATCCAGTGAATTGCTTTTGCAATTTCATCAAAACTCATTTGGCCTTACTTGTATGGGTTCTTTATTTTATGCCATTGACCTATGTGTCTGTGGCATAAAATACTACAGTGCTGATTATTATTACAGCTCTATAAGATTAATATAGCTATATAAATCTTGAAAGAAGGTAGTGATTCTTCCCACTTTATTATCCTTCTTCAAAATTGTTTTAGCTATTTGGTTTCTTTGTCTTTTAATATAAATTTTTATAATAATCCTGTTTATAATTTTTTGCTAAAATTTTCATAGACGTTATGTTTAATCCATATTTGAATTTGGAGAGAATTGACATCTTTACTGAGTTTTCCAATTCATGAACATGGACTATTTCTTCAATTATTTTGATCTTTTTTATTTCTTCCATCAATATTTTGCAGTTTTCAGCATGTCAGTTCAAAACCTGTTTTGTTAGATTTCCTCCTAAGGGTTTTCTTTATTTTGAGTTACATAAATGGTCTTTTATTTTTAATTCTGTTATCTATGTTTTTATTGCTAATATACAGAAATACAACCAATTTTTGTTTATTTTATATCTTGCATCCTTTCTAAAACCAGTTATTAGTCCAGGAATATATTTTTTTAAAGATTCCTTTGAATTTTGTGTGTATACAATCATGTCTTCTTCAAGTAGGGACACTCTTCCTTCTTCCTTAGATTTCTGTGTACCTTTTATTTCCTTTTTGTTGTCTTATTGCACTGGATACAACTTTCATCACTGTGCTGAATAAAAATGGTGAGAGAGGATCCTTCTTTTATTCTCAATCTCGAGGAGAAAGCATTCAGCCTTGCACCAGTAAGTATAACATAGGCTGTAGATGTTTGTGTAGGTGTTCTTTATCAAGTTAAGGAAACTCTCTATTGCTATTTTTCTGAAATTTTTAAAATCATGAGTGGGTATTAGATTTTGCCAATTTTTTTGTGTGTGTATATGTAGATTGATATTATCAAAAATTTTCTTCTTTAGCCAATTAACATAGATTATATTGATTAATTTTCAAGTACTGAACCAGCTTACGTTTCTGGATAAACCCCATTAGTCATATATAATTCTTTTCATATGTATCTCAGTTCTATTTGCTAATAATTTATCAAAAATGTTGGCATCTATATTCATGAGGGGTGTTTGCTGAGAGAGAGAGAGAGAGAGAGAAAGAGTGTGTGTGTGTCTCTGTTGGATCTTTGGTTTGGGTATCAAGGTAATGCAGGGTTCACTGAAGGAGTTCAGAAGAGTCAGCCCTCTTCTGTTTTCTGGAAGAGATTGTATAGAATTAATGTTAATTTCCTTTAAAAATATATATATCTATATTTTATTGCACTTTAGGTTCCGGGGTACATGTGCAGATCATGCGGGATTGTTGCATAGGTACATACATGGCAATGTGGTTTGCTGCCTCCATCCCCCGCCATCACCTATATCTGGCATTTCTCCCCATGTTATCCATTCCCAACCTTCCTACCCTCCGCTGTCCCTCCCCTATTCCCCCCCAACAGACCCCAGTGTGATGCTCCCCTCCCTGTGTCCATGTGTTCTGATTGTTCAACACCTACCGATGAGTGAGAACATGCGGTGCTTGATTTTCTGTTCTTGTGTCAGTTTGCTGAGAATGATGGTTTCCAGGTTCATCCATATCCTACAAAGGACACAAACTCATCATTTTTTTTTTATGGCTGCATAGTATTCCATGGTGTATATGTGCCACATTTTCCTAGTCCAGTCTATCATCAGTGGGCATTTGGGTTGGTTCCAGGTCTTTGCTATTGTTAACGGTGCCGCAGTGAACATACATATGCATGTGTCT
>CAUYLG010021653.1:0-39549 GCA_963573385.1 Cacajao melanocephalus | reverse complement strand
ACTGGCAAACAGCTTTGTAATGTTGTAGTAATTTATATTTCCCCCAGTAGTGAATGAGAAGTCTATCTCCTTTGAATCCTTACCAACAGTTAGTTTTTCTTTCTTTCTTTACCTTCCTTCCTTCCTTTCTTCCTTTCTTTCTTTCTTCTTTCCTTTTTTTGGAGACAGAGTCTCACTCTGTCACCCAGCTGGAGTGCAGTGGCACAATTTCAGTTCAACAACTTTCGCCTCCCAGGTTCAAGTGATTCTCCTGCCTTAGGCTCCCAAAGTACTGGAATTACAGGCGTAAGCCACCACGCCAGGCCCAATACTTTTTCATTTTAACCATTCTGAAGCAAGCACTGGTATTAGTTGTTTTAACTTTTATTTCATTAAATAAAGTTGCACATTTTTTCTTTTTTTTTTTATTGTACATTAGGTTCTGTGGTACATGTGCAGATCATGCAGGATTGTTGCATAGGCACATACATGGCAATGTGGTTTGTTGCCTCCATCCCCCTGTCACCTATATCTGACATTTCTCCCCATGTTACCCCTCCCCAACCTCCCTATCCCCGCTGTCCCTCCCCTGCCCCTACAAAAGACCCCACTGTGTGATGCTCCCCACCCTGTGTCTATGTGTTCTCATTGTTCAATACCCGCCTATGAATGAGAAGATGTGGTGTTTGATTTTATGTTCTTGTGTCAGTTTGCTGAGAATGATGGTCTCCAGATTCATCCATGTCCCTACAAAGGACATGAACTCATTGTTTTTTATGACTGCATAGGATTCCATGATGTATATATGCCACATTTTCTTTTTCCAATCTATCATCGATGGGCATTTGGGTTGGTTCCAAGTCTTTGCTATTGTAAACAGTGCTGCAATGAACATACCTGTGCATGTGTCTTTATAATAGAATGATTTATAATCTTTTGGGTATATACCCAGTAACGGGCTTGCTGGGTCAAATGGAATTTCTATTTCTATGTCCTTGAGGAAGGGCCACACTGTCTTCCACAATGGTTGAACTAATTTACACTCCCACCAACAGTGTAAAAGTGTTCCTATTTCTCCACATCCTCTCCAGCATTTGTTGTCTCCAGATTTTTTAATGATCACCATTTTAACTGGCATGAGGTAGTATCTCAATGTGGTTTTGATTTGCATTTCCCTAATGACCAGCGATGATGAGCACTTTTTTATATATTTGTTGGCCTCATATATGTCTTCTTTTGTAAAGTGTCTGTTCATATCCTTTGCCCACTTTTGAATAGGCTTGTTTGTTTTTTTCTTGTAAATCTGTTTTAGTTCTTTGTAGATTCTGGATATTAGCCATTTGTCAGATGGGTAGATAGCAAAAATTTGTTCCCATTCTGTTGGTTGCCGATTCACTCTAATGACTGTTTCTTTTGCTGTGCAGAAGCTGTGGAGTTTGATTAGGTCCCATTTGTCTATTTTGGCTTTGGCTCACGCCTGTAATCCAAGCACTTTGGAGGCCAAGGCGGGCAGATCACCTGAGGTCGGGAGTTCAAGAGATTGTATTTAGCTAGATGACTAGGAAAGTTTCAGAGAGTAAGGGACTGTATTCTCTTCCCGGTCCACAAGAGGGCATGGTTTCAAAGGCAAGAACTTCCCAGCGCCATACCTCCCCATCCGGGAGACTAGAGGTCTTTAACTTTCACACGTGTGGAAAGATAGACTGCCCAAGTGAGCTTCCTTTGTCTAGAAAGCCCACGAAAAGCTGTGGGAGGACCTTGGGCACAACAACAAATCAGATGTCAGAAATCAAAGATCGGTCACTCCAGCAGAAGTTTAAAGGAACTCCTTTCATAGGACAAAAAACTTGAATAGGGCGGGAATAACACTCAGGTTAAAAGTCCCCTTCTCTCACATCTGTATGGACTCCATTTCCTCCATTTCTTGATCCTCTCTCACCAGAGCGTGAGAGCTCGCTCTCTTACCCTATTTCTTTCTCCTTTTTCTCTCTCTCTGCCTAAATAAATCACTTTCTACAAAACTCTTTGAGGTCCAATATTTACTTAAGCCCACCGTGCCTGGTGGTGTCCTCTCCCTCATTCTTGGGTGAGTGAGGGACCAAGGGCCTTTAAGAATACATCCTATCAGGCAGTGACCTGAGCCCATCGTCTGTAATTCGGGCACAAGAGTATTTGAGATGGACCTTGAAGGTGTGTAGGATTTTGATAGGTAGACATGGGGTTGAGAGAAGAGCAGGAGCAGAGACTTGGAATGATTCTTGGCCATTGGCCATGCCTAGAGAGCAGAGCCAACTGTAAGTGCTATGATGAAGATAAAAAAATAAAAATGATAGAAATTAAAAGGCTCTTGATTTAAAATCAATAAATTATAAGAATTTGTTTAACAAATATTTTCAATTGTGTTAAGGGGAGTGGGTTAATGAATAAATTAATTTGAAAAATCACATAGAGTTAATTGAGTTCACATCTATTAGCTATGCAATCTTGCACAGGTTATTTAGCATATATGTGCCACAGTTCCCTTACCTGTGAAAAATAGAATAATGGTTTTAAAACAGTGCTTGGCATATAGTAAGCAAAAAATAAATTGTTGCCATTATTACTTGAAAATCAGAGTCTGGCAATGAGTTGACTTTCAGTTTCTCTCTTGAGGTCTCGCTGCACTTACAGAGGTGCTATGTGCTAATAATTTTCAGACTGACTATTGTAATCTATTTCTTGAATTGCAGCATTAAGCCATGATCTAAGTCTTGTACCAGACAGAGCTTAGAGTTGAAAGATTACCAGGAAGAAGGAACAAATATGTGCATTCCAAATCATATGTGTAGCTGGAAGAGAGGCTTACCGAAACACTTGCTTGAAGTAGACAATTTTCCAGATTTAGTCACAAGATGCTCAGTGCTGCTGCCACTTTTGCAAGCACAGGTGTGAGGCAGTTAGGCGTGGATGTGCGATTTCCTCGTTTTTCAGCTAATACAAAGAAAGCCTGATTGCTTGAGCTGGTGCCTAACAATAGGTAGCAGCTGTGGGTTCACTCAACAATTGCTGGGAGGGAACATTTTTTCCTCTGGGGTTATATTTAAATCAGGGAGCTTGCTTTATGGGAGAGGCGCTGAAAGAAATTGCTGCTGCAGGTGCCCCTGCTTAAGAAGCCCAGGCGTATCCAACTCACCTAAAAGATCAACTACATTATTGGGGTGGTTATATTTACACCGCAAAGGGGTTCCCTAAATCTGAAGGTACTTCCGTAGTGCTTTTATGCTTTGTTAACATATCATAGAGCATTGATTGAGAGGACTAAAAAGTAAAGTGTTTGCAGCTAGTGATCATTGAAGATCCATTAGGAAATTACATCAGTCTCTGGAGTCAGTGAAAAAGTAGAATTCACTTTATTCATAATTCTTCTGGTTTTCTACCTGTATTGAGTTTCTACAATGGTCCAGACATTGTAATAGGCACTGGAGATATGAGGATGCTCTCTTTTGATTTGGGAAGAAACGGTGGGTCAAATAATAGAGATATGTATGAGGTAGGGTATAGGCACCACAGTGGGGTTATAGGGGGGTTGTATTTTCTTCACCTGTACGGTCTCATGTCTCACTCAGTGCCTGCCTGGCAAATAGTAAAAGGTCATAAAAGATTTTTGAATTTACAACAATAAGAGGGAAATTTGACATAACTCTACTGGAGTCCAGAGAGTTTATAAGATCCAGCCACTCAGGTAAGTCATAACAGCCATGGAATCTTTTCTGTATCACTGCATCAGGCCTCTGCTCTTTCTTTGATGAATGAGATGATTGTTTTGGATGTTGCCTCCTCCCCCCATCCTCTTTCTAGCGTGTGTGCACACACTTATTTTCTGGTTATTTCTCTACCCTGCTGGGGTTGTACTCAGCTGAGCCTTTAAAAGAAAGCTCTTATGCTTTATGAGTCTAGATTCACTGAACAGGTGAGGCAGCTCTAGGACCCTGATATCCCTCTTTTACTTAGGCCCAGAAGTAATCACTATCTTGCTATAAAGAAAGGCACAACATCAGGAAACAAGCTACATACAGTTGCCCCTAATCTGTTCAGAAGTTGGTGAAGATGGGATATACAAGCCAGGAGTGAGGTCTGGGGGAAGAAATGACAAAAGAGAAGCTGTAAATGCCATAAGCGGGGGCAACAATATTTAGATATCCATCTTCTTGGCCAGTTGAGCCGAAACATTTACTATTTGTCTTGGTAATATTCAATATCTTCCTTTTAGCTATTTGAAACTATATGTTGTGAACTGCAGTAATTCCACAGTGCAATAGTACACTAAAACTTATTCCTCCTATCTAGCTATAATTTTGTCTTTTAACAAATCTCTCTCCTCCACCCTTCCCAGACTCTAGTATCCTCTGTTTTACTTATCACTTCTGTGAGACCAACCTTTTTTTAGCTTCCACATATGAGTGAGAGCACATGGTGATTAGCTTTCTGTTCCTGGCTTATTTCACTTAACATAATGTCCTTCAGTTCCATCCATGGTGCTGTGAATGACAGGATTTCATTCTTTTTATGGCTGAATAGTATTCCATTGTGTACATATACCACATTTTCTGTATCTATTGTTCAGCAACTAGGTTGATTCTATATCTTGGCTATTTTGAGCAGTGCTGCAATAAACATTTTTGTATCTATGGTAAATTGGCTTGCCTTCTCAATTTCTTTTTCAGCTAGTTTGTTGTTTGTGTATATAAATGCTACTGATTTATGTTGATTTTGTATTCTGCAGCTTTTCTGAATTTATCAGTTCTAAGAGATTTTTCTTAGAGTCTTTTGGCTTTTCTGTGTATAAGATCATATCATCCACAAACAGGGACAATTTGACTTCTTTCTTTCCAATTTGGATGCCTTAGATGCCCTTTATTTCTTTCTCTTGCCTAATTTCTCTAGCTAGGACTTCTAGTAGTATGTTGAATAGAAGTGGAGCAAGTGGTCATCCTTGTCTTGCTCCAGTTCTTAGAGGGAAAGCTTTTAGCTATTCCCCATTGAGTAGGATGTTAGCTATGGGTTTGTCATATATGGCCTTTATTGTGTTGAAGTGCTTTTTCATCTATATCTAATTTATTGTGAGTTTTTATCATGAAGTGATACTGAAATTTATCAAATGCTTTTTCTGTATCTATTGAGACGATCATATGGTTTTTGTTCTTTATTCTATTGATGTGATGTAACAGGTTTGTTTTGCGTATGCTGAAACATCCTTGCATTTCTGGGATAAACCCCACTTTATCATGCTGTATTATCTTTCCGATGTATTATTGGATTCAGTATGCTAATATGTTGTTGAGGGTTTTTGCATCTATTATCAGGAATACTGGCCTGTATTTATTTATTATGTTTTGCTCTTGTCTGGTTTTGGTATCGGATTTATGCTGGCTTTGCAAAATGACTTAGGAAGAATTTTCTCCGCTTTAGTTTTTTTGAAGTCATTTGAGAAGAATTGGCATTAATTTTTCTTTACAGATTTGGTAGAATTCAGCAGTGAAGACATCCAGTCCTGAACTTTTCTTTGTTGGGAGGTTTTTACTAATGATATAATCTTGTTACTTGTTATAGGTCTGCTCATGTTTCCTACATCTTCTTTGTTCCATTTTGTTAAGTTCTATGTGTCAAGAAATTTGTCCTTTTCCTCTAGGTTTTCAAATTTAGTGGTGTATAGTTGATTATAATAGTTTCTAACAATCTTTTGTATTTCTATGGCATCTATTGTGACATCTCCATATTTCTGATTTTGTTTGGGCCTTCTGTGACTTTTACTTAGTTGAGCTAATGGTTTGTCAATTTTATATTTTTTAAAAAAACAACTTTTTGTTTCATTGAGCTTTTAAAATTTCTTTAGTGTCAATTTCATTTATTTCTGCTCTGTGATTTATTATTCCTTTATTTCTACTAATTTGGGGTTGGTTTGGTTTGTCCTTCCTTTTCTAATTACTTGAGATATATCACTAAGTTCTTTATTTGAAATCTTTCTAGTTTTCTTTTTTAATGTAAGGGTCTATCAAGTATTCATTTTTTTTATTAGTTCCTTAAAACTCATTCATCCTATAACTTTGCCTCTCAATCCTGCTTTTGCTGGGCCCTATAGATTTTAGTATGTTTTGTTTCTATTTTCATTTGTTTCAAGGAATTTTTAAATTTCATTTTTAATTCCTTCCTTCACCCATTGGTCATTCTGGAGCAAGTTGTTTAATATCCATGTATTTGTATAGTTTAAAATGTTCCTCTTGTTATTGATTTTATTTCATTCTATTGTCATCAGGTAAGATATTTGATAGGATTTCCATTTTTAATTTTTTTTTTGAGACTTGTTTTGTGTTCTAACACATGATCAGTCCTGGAGAATATTCCATGCATAATCCATGCTAGTGACATTCTTAGTGTCTCAGGGCCTAGGCAGAGAAGCGTTTGTGGTTGTGGTGCTGTGGCTTTGCTGGGTGTAGACTTGCCAGGCATTTCTCAGGTTGGGGGAGATTGTGTGCCATGGTGAGTCAACCACTTGGGGCTGGGGTTGGGTCTATGAGGGCTGTTACACTCTGGCTGGGAGCACGCTCCCACAGTTGCTTAGCTGGCCTGGGGGTGTGCCTGCCAGGAAACAGGGGCTGTTTCTTAGGCCTGGTATGTGGTTGTATGGCTTCTCGCCTGGCCTGGGTATGTGTCTGCTGGGGTGGCTCATGCCGCTGTTTCTCAGGCCTGGGATGCAGGTGCACGGCTGCTCAGCTGACCTGTGGTGTGTCTGCCAGGGTCAGCCCACAGGGCTATTTCTCAGATCCAGGACACAGCCCCATGGCTTCTCAGCTGGCATGGGGAAATGTCTGCTAGGGGTGGCTGTGGGGCTGCTTCTTAGGCCTGGGATGCAAGTACAAGGCTGTTCAGGTGGCCTGGAGGCTTGCCCACCAGCGTGGCCCGCACGGCTCTTTCCCAGTCCCAAGGCATGGGCACACTGCGGATTGGATGGGGGTATATCTGCCAGTGGCGGCCCTGGAGCTTTTCTCAGCCCCTGATTAGGGGCTGCAGGGCTACTGTGTAGGCCAAGGGCTTGTCTGTAAGGGGTGGGGCTATTTCTCAGGGCTTGGGAGTGGGTGTGTAGCTGCTCCACCTGCTGGGAGTGTGTCGCTGTTCAGAGGCTTGAGGGCCTCTCCTGCTTGAGGGAGAGAATGTAGCAGTTTGCCTGGCTCAAGTGGGTTTGCAGTGGGTGGGAATGCTGAACTGTTCCTCTGGCTGGAAGTGTCTGTGGTGGGAGTTGTTTTCCCTGTTGCGCCGGAGCAAGGTCATAGCTGATCCTAGGTCCAAGCTCTGCACAGCTAGAGTTGTAGTGTTCAGCTACCAGTGTGGGATTAGTGGAATGAAGATGGAGCCCTAGTACTGGAGAGGTACAGTAGACTTCAGTAGTGGCTCTGGTCTCAAGTTCACAGAGGGTGGGGGTGAAAGATATGTGGGATTTTCCTGTAGTAAGGACAGTAGGTATTTGAGGGACAATGGGGGCTGGCGGGGTTCTTCTGCTTGGCTTTGCCCCATGATGGGAAGTCCCTTCTGACTCTAAGCAGATCTGATCCAGGTGGGGAAGATGCAGCTGTAGAGGCCGGGGGCTTCCATGCTGCCCTCTGGATTTCTAGTCAACATAAGTGCATCTGCACTCTAGCACTGTTGACACTCCAGTTAAATATTATTTGTTTTTTCATTGCCTTGGTGCTTTCTTGTGGCACGGGTGGGGACAGGCACCTGATGTCTCTAGTGAATCATCTTGCTGATGTCGCTCTCCAGCACACAAACTTACTAACATGCACATGGGGAAGAACCACAGAGTGATACCGCCAACACCCCAGTGGGGCACAGAAGGTTTTATATCATCTTGAGATTAAAGAAAGAATGAGGGCTTGGCTTGTGGCAAAGTCAGTTATGGGAGTGGGAGGAGTCCTGGCTAGCAAGATGGTCTTGTTATGTAGATGAAACGTCACGGGTAGCAGCCCTCGGAAAGAATAGATGGTAAATATTTCTTTCGGACCTTTAAAGGTATCAGACTTTCAGTTAATCATTCCTAGATCTGGACAAGGGAAGGCCTCAGAGAAAACCTGGCTTCATCAATGAAGATTCCCTACAGGTACAATCTCCCACACAGAAGACAGCTTTGCATGGCTACTTCTGTTTGCAGGTCCTCTGAACAACCATGTCAAAATATGGCATAGAAATATTTTGATTTTTTTCAACATAGAGTGATAATTTAACTATTTAGTATTACCAACACAGCACAACCTTATTTGTCACTCCTTTGCTCAGAAAACTTCCATGATTCCCTATTGTCCTAGAGAATCAAGTTCCAAAGTCTTATCTCGGCATTTACAACTCTATAAGATTGAACCTTAAGTTAAAATACACTAAGAATGCTTCTAACACTCTCTTTTCATTCATTCTTCAAACTATAGAGTCAGGCTCAATTAAGGAAGGGAGAAGGCCTCTTCTGGAGAGCAGTGAGCTGTGTATAAACACAAGTAGAGTTAGACCTGTTTTGTAGAAAAACCTACAGAATTCCAAAATAAGTCCTCTTCACTTTGGGATAGGCAGGGATAGATTGTGGAGGCATGCAGGTGAGTCCTGGTAATCCAAAAATGGATTACTATTTGTGGTAACAAATTCTGAATATTATTAAGAAACTGACACCCAAAGAGAATAAATCCCAAAGCCCAGTTGCAGAAACCTTGAACTAGGATTCTGTTATCCTGTCTTTCAGTCTGGTGGATTTTTAGGCCAGCTTTTATTTGCTGTGCCTGCTGCCTTCTATTACCTAGAGTGGTATACGTGTGGGGCTAAATAACAAAATTTATTTTCAGCCATTAACAAATTAGTAGTAATTAATTTCTCAGAGCCACTTGCAATCCCATGTGATATCTGAAGGAAAAGGGTCACATGGGTTACTTGAATAGATAAGTGTAGGTGAGAGACATGAACTACTGCAGTGAGGGCAACACCAGATGGTACACAGCAATGGGAGGCTGCATGAGGTCACTGGGTATCTGGAGAGCAGAGAGCCAGGAAGACAATGAAAGTATGCCACAAGCAAGAGTCTTTTATTTCTCAGCCTTATATCTGTACTTCATTTGCCTTAGAGAGAAAGTAGGGGTGGCGATGGGAAATGTACGGATGGCTGAGTTTCAGGGTTGACTTGAAATCTACTGAAGAGAAGTCACCTAATCCTGACCTTCATTCATTGACTGATACTGAATTCTGCATTCAAACAAATTACTCTTTGCAGTTAAAAGCTCCACAGATCCCCTTTTGTAAGCTATGCTTAGTATACTAATGAATCATACTTGTCAATAGATTTACCATTGAAGGGCTTATGAGTTGCAGTATATCAAAAATGGCTTAGATCTTCAACTTGTTTCTAGGATTGTCGGTTAGCCAGTGCATTTGGATGCTTGGAGCTCGTATCCTGGCACCTCACTAGAACTTGACCTAGGCCCTAATCTTTAGCTATGGTTGTCTGTGCTCTTACACCTCAGGAGCCATGCTGTTCCTAAATGCCATGGAACTTCATCAGATTAATGTATATATGTGTGTGTGTGTATATATATCTACACATACACAAACACATGTATGTAAACACACACATATATAAGCATGTATATACATATAAACATGTATATACATATAAACATATACATATAAACATATATATACATATATATATATGCTGAGCTGAAGAAGCTTGAGAGTCTCTCTGACCTTCCCTCTTCCACCACTGTCTCTCCTAAAGAAGCTGAAATTTCTCTATCTGCCTAAGATCCAGACCCACCAAGGAGAACAACTTTTTTTCTTCCATTTCCTGTTATCTCCTTACCTATTGCAAAAAAGAAGACCAACATGTAACCACACCTAAACAAACACTTTTACAAGTATAATGTCTATCTCCAAAGGTCATTTAAATTCCAAAGAGAAGTATTTACAAGTTGCTATATCCATTCATTCTCCCTGGTAATCCCCTCAACAGAATTCTTTTTTTCCTCCATCTCATAACCTGTTTCACCAGGATCCAAACCCCTATTCTTTCCATAACCTTGAGATGGTATTGAAACTAACCTTGCAAAGATTATTGACAGTGAAAGAAATCTAGCATGGCTGACTCCATCTCGCTTCTAGACTCACAGGCTGGCTATCTTCACTTCTTTCTGGGTGTAGGCGAAGCTAACCATGGGAGGAGCTTAGTTTATAGTTTAATTTTGAAGGAAGGATGATAATAGTCCATTCTTAAAACCATTCACCTCCTTGTTCAGGGGCTTAAACTGCCTTTGACTAATGGGAGGTCACAAGATTAGGATTATGGGAGGGGCCTGAGTTGTGTTGAAATGTAAGCATAGTTTTTATAATCCCTTACTGCTCAAGGGTTATGTTGCCAGATATCACAAGATTTGTGATGTCCCCAATTGCTCCTATAGATAACATCACTATTGTAGAGCCTAAGATTGGTCTTTTGAGATGTATTTCAAACTTTTGCATTCTGGTACCTGACTGACTCCACTGGGAGTTGTGACTCATGACTCAGCTTGTCCTGTGCTTAGCCCCCTCAACCCAGAGGCTGACTCAGTGCATTCATTTCTGTGAAGTTTATGAAGACCATTTTCTATACCCCTATGATTGCATCCACAACCAGTCAGCAGTACCCATTCCCTGGTCCCTTGCCTACCAAACTATCCTTGAAGAACCCTAACCTCTGACTCTTCAAAGAGCCTGATTTGAGTAATAACTCAATCTTCCACATGGCTAGCCTGCATTAATTAAACTTTTTCTTTACTGCAGTACCATGTTCTCAGTGAAATGGTTTTATCTCTGCACTGGTCAGAAAGAACCTGTTGGGCAATTATAGTATACAAGCTTCTGTACCTTACTGGGAAGTTAGATCTTCATTCTGAAGGTTCTTGTGTACACACATTAAATAAATTTGTATACATTTTCTCCTATTAATAAAAAAAATCTATACACGTGTATATATACACATACACATATATCTTCCCCAGAGAATAGAATTCTTATGTCAGCTAACCAAGAGAACTTTTACTGATTCTCCATTACTTAGAAAACCAGTACAAATTGGTAAAGCAGCTTCAGCATATTGGGAATAATACTTAACACTAGCTGTTCAGCCTTGGTTAAGTTATTCCCTCTGAATCTGGTTTCCTCTCCATGTAACTGGGGATCATTTTCATACCTCACAGAATTGGGGTATTGATTGAAAGAGTAAGTGTATGAAAGTACAGTGTAACCTGTAAATTGCAGATATTAACGTGTCAGATATTAATGTCAGGAGTCAGTAGGGTGCAGTGGTGTAGAATATGGGCTCTGAAATCAAACTTCTTGGCCTCATATTGTGGCTTTGCCATTGCCTAGCTGTGTGACTATGGGCATGTTAAACTCTCTGAGACTCAGTTTACTTACTTGTACAATGGGATGATAATAGATCCCATTTCCATAGGGTAGTTATGAAGAGCAAATCATTAATGAAAATAAAATGCTTAGCACAGTGCCTGGAACATGGTAAGCTGTCACTATGAACAAGGAAGTATAACAGTAAAAATTCATTATATTATGCAGCAATGATCAACTTTCACACATGCAGTCATATTTGATTAAAAACAACTTTGAGAGATTGGCAGAACAAAGTATTATCATCAACATTTTATAGAATAAAGTATTGTCATCAACGTTTTACAGAAAGGTTGATGATTCCCTCAAGAAACCTCAGCAAATAGGTGTTAGGTCTTTGATAAGAACCCTGAATTCACTTCTTAAGTCCTCAAATGAATTCTGAGACTGTTTGTACAACAGCAGCCTAGCAGGGGAGAGCTTTCTGGCTAGGGATCTCCTGACAGGCAGCTGCCTTCCTACTCTCCTATGTTTAGGCCCTGACTTATTACATATTATATTATCACTATGGTCTGAATGTTTGTGTTCCCACTCAGAATTCACATGTTGAAACACTAACTTCCAATGTAGTGGTATTAGAAAGTGGGGGCTTTGGGAGGTGTTTAGGTCATGAAGGCAGAGCCCTCATGAGTAAGATTCATGCCTAAACAAAAGAGGCCCCAGAGAGCTGCGTTGCGTCTTCTACTATGTGAGGACATAATAAGAGGCATGATCTATAAGCCAGAAAGTGGGCTCTAACCAGATACAATGTCTGCCTTGATTGTATACTCCTCAGTCTCTAGAATTGTGAAAAATAAATTTCTGTTATTTATAAGCCACTCAGTCTATGGTATTTTCTATAGCAGCTTGAATGGACCAAGACAATTATCAAGTTATCAAATAGGCCGTGGACAGGAGCAAAAAAAGTCTTCTTCATTTTCTCTGTGTTGCGTAGCACACTTGAATTGAAGTCCATCATTCTACTTCTATTACTAATAAATACTTTTCATCATGAATTAGATTGGAACTTCTTTCTAATATAAGTATGTTACTATCTATTGTGTGCTGGAAGCCTTTCCCATGCCTATTTCTTCTATGAGGCTGTCTTTTTTTAAAAACCTCTTTGTTAATCACAGCAGCTATCTCTGTCATTTGGGGACCCACTCTGTATTAATGAATATGGATTGGAGTCTTCCTAATTGTTCTCTGAACACCTCCCAATTTTCAGAAGGGTAATTGATTTCAATCAACTTCTTTAGTACACTCTCTGCACTCTTGAAGCCTGTAATTTTCAAGTTCAATATTTGTGTGCTCACACCCTCAGGAGTGCTTCATTTGGACCCCATTATAATCCTGGAATTCTAACCAGTCACCAGCTTTATCATGAAACTTATTTATTTTCTAGTATGGCTGAGCCGTGCTTCAGGGCATACGCTATACATAAATATCTAAAGTTTCTGAAAAGCAAAATTATACAAGTATTTTTAAATTTAAAATATTAAGAAACAACTTTAAGTCTGGCTCTAATGAAGAGTGTACTGAAATGATTCCCATGCCTCTAGGGGTATAATAGAGTCTGAGGTAAGGAATCTAAGGTCAGATGTTAGATGTTTACTGTAGACAGTCAAAGAGAAAACTTTAGCCTGGAAGTGAGAGGAGCTCGTTGGGAAGATAATATTTCACAAAAAATCACTTAGTTTAACTTCTAGAAATATAAAGAGAAATATATTTAGATACATTGCCACATAATAACTACCCTTTTCTGGTCACAAAACTTTTCTCATATTCATATACATTCTTTCTTTTGTTGCCTAAGTCTACGTTCAGATCTGCGGTGGTTGACTCTATTTCTGTGGAATTGGAGTAACTAATTGTAGTCTACAATAGCTAGCCGGTTGTTGGTTCTGCCTCTGAAAGCTCAAAGCTACCTATTAGATTTTACTGGAGGAGTATCTAAATTGAAAATATGAACACTTTTATCACTATAGTTCTACCAGAATCACCCTCATTGAGGTTCTTATTGTCATTCTTAGCTGGACTGTTACAAGAGCTTAACTGGACTTTCTACCTCTCTTCTCTTCCTGCTTTAACCCATTACACATGCTATTGCCAGAGTATTTTCCCCTAAATGTTGTGTCATTCCCTTGTTGGATCTTCAGTAGCTCCCTGTCACCAGTGGCCTGGAGTGCCACATCACCCATAATCTAATTTTTCAACTTAGTTTTCTAATTCTGTTTGCTGTTACTTCATACACCATATGTTTCAGTCAAATGATTGTGATTCCTCAAACGCTCCATAAGCATTGACACATACCTGTGTCTACTTATGCTGCTCCCTTAATGAGCGATACCTTTCTCACCGTCTCTTTGTATGGGCATTTTATATGTCTGCATTCGTTAGGGTAGCCATAGGGCCTTATAAAAAAGAGACCATAGAGTAGAGTGCCTTAAAAATTCGGAACTTCATTTTTTTTTCCTCTCGTGTAACAGCTCTGTTGTGTTTCAGAACACAGTGACTCTGCTTTGTGTGGCCATTCAGTATTGTAGCCTCCTTATAAGTTGTCAGGTCGAAAAGTTATTGCTCTGCCATCCCCTAGGGTATCATCCTAATCCAAATGATGGAGGGTGGCCCACCTCATTCAAGTTCCAGCTAGGGGAAAAAGAAAGTGTGAATAAGACACGTACACTCTATTAGTGTCTGGGTCTGGAAGTAGGCACATTTGCACATAACTGAGGGGGGAGGGCTAGGAAATGTGGTATAGCCATATGTCTGAAAGAAGCAGAGGAAAAATTTTGGTGGTCACCCAAGTTTATGACACGTTGAAATCTGGCTCACATGCCATCTTCCTTCTTTGGCTTTTCTGAGCCCTCAGCTGGAAGCAATCTCTCCTTCCTCTGATCTATTCTAGTTCAGGACTTCTGAAACTAATGTGTACAAGAATCACCTGTGGATCTTGTTAAACTACAGAGGCTGAATCAGTCAGTCAGGATTGAGGATTGTGATTCTGTATTTCTTTTTTTGGGACGGAGTCTTGCTCTGTCACCAGGCTGGAGTGTGGTGGTGCAATCTCGGCTCACTGCAACCTCCGCCTCCTGGGTTCAAGTGATTCTTCCACCTCAGCCTCCTGAGTAGCTGGGACCACAGGCACATGCCACCACGCCCGGCTAATTTTTGTTTTGTATTTTTAGTAGAGATGAGGTTTCACCATGTTGGCCAGGATGGTCTCGATCTCTTAACCTTGTGATCCACCCACCTCGGCCTCCCAAAGTGCTGGGATTACAGGCATGAGCCACCGTGCCCGGCCGTGATTCTGCATTTCTAACGAGCTCTGAAGTGATACTTATGCACTAGTCCGAAGAAGGCACTTTGAGTGTTCTAGCCCATTGTCTGTTTCTCTCTTGTGGGGTGTAACTTTTTCTACTTCATATTAGCTATTCATGTGCATAACTTAACCTCCTTACTAGACAATTAACTCCCATAGCAGAACCTGTATATCTTTGGCGTCTGTCACTCTCACCTTGCCTTCCTACAGCACTAAGAATAGAGCATTGTACACTTAATAAATATTTGAATAATTGATGAGTAGCTTCAACTAATTTGGGATGTCGATTATACACTTTTGAAGGGCAACACTACTTATGTTAGCGTCTGGACTATGCTTAGTGCAATTACTTGTTTGAAAAAAATTGTCTGTTGAAAACTCCACTCTTAAATAGCCCGGTCAAACTAAGGAAACACCATCCCGAGAGCTCAGCTAAGTGGGATTCAGCAAATGGAAACCACATTTTATCGAGGACTTTCCCCCTCTGTACGCTGTGACCATTTCAAAGGAAATGCTAATCCCTATGTTTGGAATTCATTTCCAGAGAGCTTCTCTGTTTAACAAGCATGGCTTTGTGCCCACAGAGCTTCCTGAGCCAATTCGATCAATTTTGTTGAAGAGGTGGCTTTTTTTCCCCACCTGGAAACACTCAATGATCTTCTATCTGGAAGGTCTCAAGTTGAGTAGCAATGAAAGCTGGATGAGAATGACTCCTCTCAACTTGGCACCATTTTAGCCTGTTTTTGTTCTCAGTCCTAACATGTGTAGTCATGTGTTGACCTTGGAGATTGTTGTGGAAGAAGGAAGAGAAGATGAAGTGGGTTAGGGTTTAAAACAGAGGCTACTTTGTAATCTATCGTAAGTCTTATGAAGCAAAGTAAGAAGACCTGCAGTCTCCTGCCTCGCACCGGCCTGTATGATGGCACTCCTAACTAGAACTATTCTGTACTTGGACTTTGTCATAAATGAAAGAGGGCTGAGGTTTTCCTTTTGGGCTCTGTATGTAACAGGTTTCACAAGCAAATTAATCACATTATTAAGATTTTAGAGATTCTTAGCCTAGTTGAAGAAATGAGTTTTAGTTTCTATTAGCCCACTGGTACAATCAACTAATGCACCAGTCACAAACCACAGAACTTCACCGTGGGATCCTTCACTTTTTACCTGTAGGCTCTTTACTTGGCAGTATGTTGTTAGTCCTTAGTTCCATTACTAGGCTTTGGAATTGAGAAATAGATATTCAGACACGCCATTAATTTACACGGACCCCTCTCTTTCCTCACTGTCGACTATATATAAGGGTTCATGGTATTGTCTGCACAGTGTGTTCTGATAAGTTATTATTGCACGTATATGCATTTGATTTTGTAGGTATTCACGTTTTTGACTTTCCTATTCCCTCAGTGAGACCTTTAGCATCACAATTCAATAATAAACATATTCTCAATAGAGCTAGAACTAGGATGAGACAAACCAGGCCCCTAGGGAGCAAAATTTGAGGAGTTATTGAGTTGCATATGCATGCCCTGGAAGTTTTGTACCTAGGCACTTAGCTTGACTTATAATAGTCCAGGTCCTGATTTTCCAAATCAGAGATCTCAAAGTACTAGTTGCTGAGATCGTTCGAACGATTGAGTCAGCCCCAGTCCTTTACCCCAACTTGTATGTGCATGTATGCATGACTGCAGAGATCCTACAAATGTAGATATGAGACAATAAAAATGGAATTCAGCAATCATGATTTTATTAATCACATGTAGGTAAGACTGACATTCAACATTTATTTGCCCTCTGTGCTGCAGCAAAACAGTCTTGACATAGATTTTTTAATGAGCATGCATTAATTATTGGCTTTGAGAATCTCCTTGAATTTAACTCTTGCTATTTCTCCATGGTCTCAAAGTCCCTGATTTTTCAGACTCCACTGGCACATCTAAATGTAGACAAATGCATCACTTTTATCCAAGTGCCTAACTATACCCACTTGCAAGGCATATGTGAATACCACCTAATTAGTTGTGAAGTGCATTTTGGCATATGTCGGAAGTTAAAGCCACTTCCTTAGAGGAACTCAAACTCCAAATTTATCTTTATTAAGGCCTTGTCCAAATGATAAATATACACTGCCTTCTTGCTATCTACTGCTTGGAAATAAATCACTTTAGGATTGATTTGCTAACGGCTTTCTTCACTCTAAGGGTCCTCCTGCCCGAGAGGTCACACTGTCCTTCTTCAAAAACAAACACTGATAACAAAACAGAAGACATCACACTGACCATAGAGTGAATGAAAAAGGAAATCTGAAGTGAGGGGAAGCATGACCCTTCCCACAGCCTAGAAAAAAAGAGCGTTACCAAAGTGTAATATTATATTCTGGACAAAAGCCCCCAAACCACTTTTTAAGAATATGAGTGAACAAATGGGATACATTTATTATTTTTTTTCAGCAAAGTGCCATGAACGTTGGTACCTTAGTCAGGAATTACAGACTCATCCAGAAGTCTGCCAAGTAATAGAAATCAGTGAAACTGGCTGGGTATGAGACAATCAGGAGTGATAGGGACTCCAGGGAAACAGAATGCACTTATCATCCACTCCAGCCTCTTTTTGTGACATGGGAGTATGGGCCAAATCTCGTTAGATCTTCTGATTTTTCAAGACAAGCAGGTAACTTGATTTTTTAATGACATGATGGCTCCCATTTTTTAACTGTGGGAAAGTTAGCTTAAGAATATTTTAAGGTCACTGTGTGGGATAAATAAAATATCCCTGGAGGACAGATTTGCCTCACTGTCTTGAAGTCTGAATCCTTTCTAGTTGTCAGTTCTTGCTCAAGACCATAACTCTGTATTTACATGGTGACTTTTAATGTCTCAGCCAATCATGCTTAAGTTGTATATTCTTTTTTTTTAAATTGTACTTTAAGTTTTGGGTTACATGTGCAAAACGTGCAGGTTTGTTACATAGGTATACACGTGCGATGGTGGTTTGCTGCACCCATCAAACCATCATTTACGTTAAGTATTTCTCCTAATGTTATCCTTCCCCTAGCCCCCCACCCCCTGACAGGCCCCAGTGTGTGATGTTCCCCTCCCTGTGTCCGTATGTTCTCATTGTTCAACTCCCACTTATGAGTGAAAACATGCAGTGTTTGGTTTTTTGTTCCTGTGTTAGTCTGATGACAAGGATGGTTTCCAGCTGCATCCATGTCCCTGCAAAGAACATGAACTCATCCTTTTTTATGGCTGCATAGTATTCCATGGTGTATATGTGCCACATTTTATTTATCCAATCTATTATTGATGGCCATTGGTTCCAAGTCTTTGCTATTGTGAATATTGCTGCAATAAACATATGTGTGCATGTGTCTTTATAGTAGAATGATTTATAATCCTTTGGGTATATACCTAGTAATGGGATTGCTGGGTCAAAAGGTATTTCTGGTTCTAGATCCTTGAGGAATCACCACACTGTCATCCACAATGGTTGAAGTAACTTACACTCCCATCAACAGTGTAAAAGCATTCCTATTTCTCCACATGCTCTCCAGCATCTGTTGTTTCCTGACTTTTTAATGAGCCTCATTCTAACTGGCATGGGATGATATCTCATTGTGGTTTTGATTTGCATTTCTCTGATGACCAGTGATGATGAGCTTGTTTTCATATGTTTGTTGGCTGCATAAATGTCTTCTTTTTAGAGGTGTCTGTTCACATCCTTTGCCAACTTTTTGATGGGGTTGTTTGTTTCTTGTAAATTTAAGTTTCTTATAGATTCTGGATATTAGCCTTTTGCAGATGGATAGATTGCAAAAATTTTTGTACATTCTGTAGGTTGCCTGTTCATTCTGATGATAGTTTCTTTTTGTGTGCAGAAACTCTTCAGTTTAATTAGATCCCATTTGTCAATTTTGGCTTTTGTTGCCATTGCTTTCAGTGTATTAGTCATGAAGTCTTTGCCCATGCGTATGTCCTGAATGGTATTGCATAGGTTTTCTTCTAGGGTTTTTATGTTTTTAGGTCTTACATTTAAGTCTTTAATTCATCTTCAGTTAATTTTTGTATAAGATGTAAGGAAGGGTCCAGTTTCACTTTTCTGCATATAGCTAGCCAGTTTTCCCAGCACCATTTATTAAATAGGGAATCATTTCCCCATTGCTTGTTTTTATTAGGTTTGTCAAAGATCAGATGGTTGTAGATGTGTGACATTATTTCTGTTCTTTGCCATTGGTCTATACATCTGTTTTGGTACCAGTACAATGCCATTTTGGTTACTATAGCCTTGTAGTATAGTTTCAAGTCAGGTGCCAGCTTTGTTCTTATTGCTTAAGATTGTTTCACTATACAGGCTCTTTTTGGTTCCATACAAAATTTGAAGTAGTTTTTTCTAATTCTGTGAAGAAAGTCAATGGTAGCTTGATGGGGATGCCATTGAATCTATAAATTCCTTTGGGTAGTATGGCCGTTTTCATGATCCTGATTCTTCTTATCCATGAGCATGAAATGTTTATCCATTTGTTTGTGTCCTCTCTTATTTCCTTGAGTAGTGGTTTGTAGTTCTCCTTGAAAAGATTCTTCATATCCCTTGTAAGTTGTATTCCTTGGTATTTTGTTCTCTTTGTAGCAATTGCAAATGGAAGTTCACTCGTGATTTGGCTCTCTGTTTGTCTATTATTGGTATATAGGAATGTTTGTGATTTTTGTAAATTGATTTTGAATTCTGAGACTTTGCTGAAGTTGCTTATCAGCTTAAGGAGATTTGGGGCCAAGATGATGGGGTTTTCTAAATATACAATTATGTCATCTGCAAACAGAGACAATTTGACTTCCTCCCTTTGTATTTGAATATGCTTTATTTCTTCCTCTTGCCTGATTGCCCTGGCCAGAACTTCCAATACTATGTTGAATAGGAGTGGTGAGAGAGAGCATCTTTGTCTTGTGCCGGTTTTCAAAGGGAATTCTTCCAGCTTTTGCCCATTCAGTATGATATTGGCTGTGGGTTTGTCATAAATAGCTCTTCTTATTTTGAGATATGTTCCATCAATACCTAGTTTATTGAGAATTTTCATCATGAAGTGGTATTAAATTTTATCAAAGGCCTTTTCTGCATCTATTGAGATAATCTTGTGGTTTTTGTCACTGGTTCTGTTTATGTGATGGATTATGTTTATTAATTCGTGTATGTTGAACCAGCCTTGCATCCCAGGGATGAGGAGTTGTGATCCTTTGGAGGAGAAGAGGCATTCTGGTTTTTGGAATTTTTAGCCTTTTTTGCACTGGTTTTTCCTCATCTTCATGGATTTATCTACCTTTGGTCTTTGATGCTGGTGACCTTCAGATGGGGTTTTGTGTGGACATCCTTTTTGTTGATGTTGACACTATTCCTTTCTGTTTGTTTGTTTTCCTTCTAACAGTCAGCTCCCTCTGCTGCAGGTCTGCTGGAGTTTGCTGGAGGTCCACTCCAGACCCTGTTTGCCTGGGTATCACCAGCGAAGCTGCAGAACAGCAAAAATTGCTGCCTGTTCCTTCCTCTGGAAGCTTCATCCTAGAGGGGCACCTGCCAGATGCCAGCCAGAGAGCTCCTGTAGGAGGTGTCTGTTGACACCTGCTGAGAGGTGTCTGCCAGTCAGGAGGCACGAGGGTCAGAGGCCCACCTGAGGAGGCAGTCTGTCTCCTAGCAGAGCTCGAGTGCTGTGCTGGGAGATCCACTGCTCTCTTCAGAGCTGGCAGGCAGGAATGTTGAAGTCTGCTGAAGCTGCACCCACAGCCGTGCCTTCCCCTACGTGCTCTGTCCAAAAGAAATGGGAGTTGTATTTGTAAGCCCCTGATTGGGGCTGCTACCTTTCTTTCAGAGATGCACTGCCCAGAGGCACGGAATCTAGAAAGGCAGTTTGGCTACAGAGGCTTTGCTGAGCTGTGGTGAGCGTCTTCCCAGTTCAGACTTCCCAGTGTGTACTGTGAGGGGAAAACCACCTACTGAAGCCTCAGTAATGGCGGACGCCCTTCCCCTCACCAAGCTCGGGCATCCCAGGTCAACTTCAACTGTTGTGCTGGCAGCGAGAATTTCAAGCCAGTGGGTCTTAGCTTGCTGGGCTCTGTGGGGGTGGGATCTGCTGAACTATACCGCCTGGCTCCCTGGCTTCAGCTTACTTTCCAGGGGAGTGAATGGTTTTGTCTCACTGGTGTTCCAGGTGCTGCTGGGGTATGAAAAAAAAAAGCTCCTGCAGCTAGCTCAGTGTCTGCCCAAACAGCCACTCAGTTTTGTGCTTGAAACCCAGGGCCCTGGTGATGTGGGCATCTGAGGGAATCTCCTGGTCTGTGGGTTCTGTAGCCCGTGGGAAAACTGTAGTATCTGGGCTGGAATGCACCGTTCCTTAGGGCACAGTGCTTCACAGCTTTCCTTGGCTAAGTGAGGGAGTTCCCCTACCCCTTGCACTTCCTGGGTGAGTTGATGCCCCACCCTGCTTCCACTCACTCTCTGTTGGCTGCACCCACTGTCTAACCAGTCCCAATGAGATGATCTGGGTGCCTCAGTTGGAAATGCAGAAATTACCTGCCTTCTGCGTTGATCTCTCTGGGAACCGGAGTCCAGAGCTGTTCCTATTTGGCCATCTTGCCAGCCACCGTCTTGAATTAAGTTGTATATTTTTAAGATGCAAAGATATTAAGATTTTATTTGGGACAGTTAAGTTTGTCTCACTGCACATAGGTGGTCCCGCCTGCCTACAGTCTCAGCTTACTCACCATATTATCAGCATAACACAACAGTGGACACTTGATTTCCATTAACCGGAAGTAACTTACTGTCCTGCCTTCACCTTTAGAGTGAGGCCACAGGGGCCCCATGGAACCACCTGCTTCTTGAGGAAGAAGCACGTACATGGAAATAGTGCTGTCTTAACCAGCTTGGCTTTCTTACATTTTTAATATCTTGCTTGTCTCAACTACTTATTCCATGGTCATTGTGACTTCTCTTTGCCTGTTTCTGAATCTGTCAGTTGTTGACTAATAGAGATAGAACTTGAATCCAGGTGTCTATTTCTTGAGGGAATTTATTCCACAAATTTATTCTTTGTAGGTTGAAGTGAGACTTCTTTGATTTGCCCTGTGTCATATATGTTTTAAGTTCGCTTGAAGTTTTCCTGCTCTTGTGATCTATGATGTGAAATTACTTCATGGCCTGTGGAAGTGCCAACACATTCCAAACACTTTTGTTAACTTCCAGAGAAGCCTCATACTTCCTGGGAACTCATGCTGTCCCTGTCCCACACTATATTTGTGTGAAACATAGCCTTTGTCTCTCGCTGGTTCTCTTTCTCGTTCACTCTCTCTCTTTCTGTCTCCCTCACTTTTACTTCTGCTCTCACTCACAATCTATCTGTGAGCTCAGTACACTTTCCCCAGTCACGTTTCCTCTCCCCTTGGCCACCAGGCTTCATGCATCTCACTCTGACTGTGCCCTTCTCATGGTACCTCTTCACCCCTGCCTCTCAGCTTGCCCTGAGAATGCTAAATTCTTTTCCTTCTGCAGTAATAGAGCAGCCTCCTTACTTTTATGTGGCCTTGTTGCCACTTAATATATTAACGTCGTCAGAGCTGGGGGATGACTTTTTTGAACCTGTAAAAAGAAACTCTGATTCTTTTTGCTAATTAACAAATCAACATAGAGCCAAAAAGCCTTGCTCTCTAGTATCTTAGACTGGGTCTACTAAGCCAAGACCTGAGGCTGACGCCTTTATGCATATCCCTGCTCTATTTTGAGACTATCAAAATGCTGCTTCATTTAAATTTTACCTCCCCTCTTCTCTCCTTCCCAATTTCAAATAACCCTATCGCTTCATTTGTTTCACGAGTTGCCCCATGCTTCCTCTGATGTGCAGTCTCCCTTGCTTTAGCACGTTAATAAACTTAACTTTGTCAGACTGCAGGGGTCTTCCTGTTGGTCATCATCAGAGGGGCTTTATTATCTTCTGCTGCAAGCATTTGTTAGAGTATTTGTCCCAATATATGCAGTTTTCTCCCTAAAAGGACTTACCTTTCATTATAATATAACTTCCATGAAGGCAGGGAATTTCATCTGTTTTCTTCACTATTATAAAACAATGCTTGGGTCATGTTGAAAGAATGAATAAATATATTCTGTTAGTAGCCCTCAAATTAATACAGTTATCTCTACATCCTTATAAGAGTATGGTACCTCATTTCAGCTTCCCCTGAACTCTGCCTTTGGTTCTGGGATAGACCCTGTCTTAGTCCATTCGGGTTACTATAGCAAAATACCACACACTGGGTAACTTATAAAGAACAGACATTTATTTCTCACAGTTCCGGAGGTTGAAAAGTTCAAGGTCAAGATGCTGACAGATTCAGTGTCTACTGAGGGCCTGTTTTCTGGTTTTTAGATGGGGCCTTTTTCTGTGTCCTCACATGGTAAGAAAACGGCAAACAAGCTCCCATGGGTCTCTATTATAAAGGCACTAATCCCAATCATGAGAACTCCATCCATACAACTTTATCACCTCCCAAAGGCCCCATCTCTTAATAGCAATACCTTGGGGATTAGATTTCAACATACGAATTTTGGGGGAGCATAAGTATTCACACCATAGCAGACCCCCATTCCAACATTTAGCTGTATGATTTGGGATAAATTATTTAATCTCTTTTTACCTGTCTTTTTAGCTGTGAAGTGGGAATGATGCAATGTATTATATTTGGCTGGTAAGATTAAATGAAGTGATTTATATGAAATGTTTATTGTGGAGTGTGACACATGGTAAATGTTCACTAAACATCAGCTAGTATTTTTCATTATTACTCCCCCGGCCTTAATTTTCCCAGATTCCAGACACTTGCACATCACTGTGCCCCTGCTTCTATTTAGCACTACATTTCGTTTTGTCTCATGATATGGTAAGATATGTATGTCTTCTTTGTTTAGTTTTAAACTCTTTGAGGGGAAGGTCCATGTCTTACTTACCCTTGTATCACTGTAGATCAATACGTCTATATATCACTGGCACGTAGTAGGCACTCTAAATATCTGTGGTTGAAAAGTCTGCCTGAAAAGGAAGATGACAGTAAGAGTGCAGAGCTGACTCTGATTGGTAAATGCAGTGACTGCAGTGACTATTAGCTGATTATGATAGAGCATTAATAGCTTCTTTTCTGAGTGGTTTTATTACTTATTTATTTATTATTTTTTTTTGAGACAGAGTCTTGCTCTGTCACCCAGACTGGAGTGCAGTGGCACGATCTCTGCTCACTGCAACCTCCACCTCCGGGTTCAAGCAATTCTCCTGCCTCAGCCTCCTGAGTAGCTGGGATCACAAGCGTGTACTACCACATTCAGCTGAGTTTTTGTATTTTTTTAAATTAGGGATGGGGTTGTGCCATGTTAGCCAGGCTGGTCTAGAACTCCTTACCTTAGGTGATCTGCCCACCTCAGCCTCCCAAAGTGCTGGGATTTCAGGCTTGAGCCACTGTGCGCGGCCCTGAGTGGTTTTAGAACATAACAACTAAACAGGAGGAACAGGAACAATGAAGGTACTTATCTGAGTGTTGTTTGCCCCTGCTGAGTAGGTATTTGAATGACCCAGAGAAAATGAGAAGGGCCTAGGAAGCGGGTGTGGACCAACCTGGTCATTTAATTCCTCAGTTTCTCAAGAATTGCCACTCCAGTCTACCGTAGCAATTTGGAGCAGTGGGTGAATTATTTGTATTGAATCTGTAAGCAGGGATCATTGCACTGAGCTGTACTGGGGTTTTGCTGTCCTGGCTACCAGGTGGGGACCTGTGACCGTGTTATCTTTTAGTTGCTCTGGGGACTAGAACTAAAGGCATAGAAAGCTGTATCTTCACTGTTAGGTGGGCTTAGCTCTGTGAGTGGCTCTCTACTTGTGGGAGGATTTATGACAACTGCTCTCCTGCTACACACACACACACACACACACACACACACACTCTCTCTCTCTCTCTCTCTCTCTCTCTCTCTGCATGGCCCAGAATAAAGAACAAATCTTAAAACCTAGAGAAGGTAGGAGAGCAAGGTTTTCTCAACATCTCTTTCCTGTACATCCTTCACAAATTCACACCTTTTGGATTTTGGTTCATTTCCCAGTGTCCCAACCCCACTTGCCCTCTTCAGTATTCTCCAAGGGGTTACATTTCATGATCAATAAGATCCTTGAGCCTGTGGTGTGCTGGTAAATTGGCTCTCTAGGGGAAAAAAGCCCTGATTTGTAGCTTTGTAGTGTTTCCTGATTCCCTTCCTCCCTCTTTCCCCCTCCCTCCCTCCATCTCTCCCCACCCTTTTCTCTTTTTCCTTCATTTCACGCATAATTCATTCCACCCCCACCCCCCACCCCCAGTTCATTCTGCCTAGTTTTTCTTGTTTTCATCTTAGTACACATAACTTGAATTTCTCAGCTCTGAGAGGCAAAAGTATATACCTACTATTTTTAATTTGTTTTTCCTGGAGCTGTATAGCCAATTGAAATGATTTACTGGTAGCAGTTTTTATCCAGTCATTGCTTTAAACCACACTCATGACATCCACAACCTAAGTAGGATGTTTTTGTCATTTTCTTGGAAATCCTAGCCAGAGAAATCAGGCAAGAGAAAGAAATGAAGGGCATTCAAATTGGAAAGGAAGGATTCAAATTATGTTTGTTCACAGATGACATGATCTTATATTTAGAAAACCCTAAAGATTCCATAAAAATACTGTTAAAATTCATAAATAAATTCAGTAAAGTTGCAGAATACAAAATCAACGTACAAAAATTAGTAGTATTTATATATGCCAACAGTGAACAATTTGAAAAAGAAATCAATAAATCAATACCATTTACAATAGCTACAAAAAATATGAAGTACCTAGGAAAATTTAACAAAAGAAGTGAAAGATCCCTGTAAGGTAAACAATAAAACAGTGATGAAAGAAATTGAAGAGGATACAAAAAATGGAAAGATATTCTATTGGAAGAATTAATATTGTGAAAATGACAATACTACCCAAAGTGATCTACATATTCAATGCCATGCCTATCAAAATACCAATGACATTCTTCACAGAAATAGCAAAACAATCTTAAAATGTATATGGAACTACAAAAGATCCTGAATAGCCAAAGCAATACTGAGCAAAAATGTGGAGGTACCACACTACCTGACTTTAATAGACTTTATTTTTTACAGTAGTTTTAAGTTTACAATAAAAGTGAGAGAAAGGTACAGAGATATCCCGTATACCCTCTGCCCCCACATGAGTTGAGCCTCCCCATTATCAACATCGTCCATCAGAGTGGTACATTTGTTCAATTGAATGAACCTATATTGACACATCATTCTCACCAAAAACTCACAATTTACCTTAGGGTTCATTCTTTGTATTGTATATTTTATGGGTTTTGATAGATGCTTAATGATGTGTATCCACCACTATAGTATCATAGAGAGTAGTTTTACTTCCCTTAACAATTCTCTGTGCCCCACCTGTTGATCCTTTCCCCTACTCCCTGGCAACCACTGATCTTTTTACTGTATCCATAGTTTGGCCTTTTCTAGGATGTTATATAATTGAAATAATATAATATGTGGCCTTTTCAGATTGGCTTCTTTTACTTAGTAATGTGCATTTAAGTTTACTTAGTCTTTTAATTGCTTGATAGCTCATTTCGTTTCTTTTTAGCACTAAATAATATTCAATTGTTTAGAAGTACCACAGTTTATTTATCCATTCACCTACTGAAAAACATCTTGATTGCTTGCAAGTTTTGGCAGTTAGAAATAAAGCTGCTATAAACACTCATGCTCAGGTGTTTGTGTGATGTAAGTTTTCAACTTCACTGGGTAAATACCAAGGAGTGCACTTGCTGTATCTTATGGTAAGAGTATGTTTAGTTTTGTATGAAACTGCCAGACTGTCTTCCAAAGTGGCTGTACCATTTTGCTTTTCCACCAGCAGTGAATGAGGGTTCCTATTGCTCCACATCCTTGCCAGCATTTGGTGTTGTGTTTTGGATTTTGGGCATTCTAATAAATGTGTAGTGGTATCTCATTTGCATTTCCCTGGTGACATATGACATGAAACATTGTTTTCATATGCTTATTTGGTATCTGTATATCTTCTTTGGTGAAATGTCTATTAAGGTATTTGGCCCATATTTTAACTGAGTTGTTTCCTTACTATTGAATTTTAAAAGTTTTTTGTACACTTTGGGTAATTGTCCTTTATCAGATATGTTCTTTGCAAAGAATTTTTTATGTCTTTTTAAAAGTAGGTTTTCAGGTTTCTTTCTTTTTTCATTTTTTGATGGAAGAAAGTTATATATTTCAATGATATGGGACTTACATTATACTTCACATTTTCCTTTTATCCTCTCCCCTTCCCCCATCTTGTTAAGCAGCACAATTCTTTTCTGAGCTAATGCATCTCCTGGCTTATTCTGACAATAGCAGCAAAGAATAGATAAGTCCAGCTACTGATAGTCTATTTCCCTTCCTTCAAGGCATAAAGGAGTATGCCCTATTTTCTGCCTTTCAAGTTTTGTCGGCTGACATAGCTTTAGCATACTTTGTATAATAGTTGCATAAGATGAGTTGCTCTCTGTCCAGGATTCAGTGTAGTTTGGCATTACCCATGACTTAATGCCCAAGAAGAATTCGCCTATGTAATTTTTTTCTGTCATCTCATTGTCCTAAAATAAATGATTTGATGATGAAATAAAATGTGTTCTAGGAGAAGCTGAGGAAAATATGCAAAGTACATAAGAAAAGTTCTCTGTGTTTTCAATAAATGACCATTTATGATAATGAGGATATAAGAGCACTTGAACATAACAGAGACCAAAATGTTTTCATATATAAAAACTAAGAGCCCATAATCAATGTCATGTTTTGAAAAGTATTATGGAAGATGCAAAACTACCTGGTAGTATCTATACTTCCACTTAAAATTCAACTTTTGCTTGGTTCATCTGATTCTTTCAAGGTCTTAAATGTTAAATGAAGGGGTAAATTAGGAAGCTATTTAAGTAATTAGCAGGTCTTCTGGGTCTTGACAACTTCAGCGCTTCCGGGAGCTGCCCAGTTGGCCACCAGACTCTGTGGAATCCAGGTGCCTCTTCCCATTATGGATTTGGCCAGCACTTCCATTGGCGAGTTTCCATTAGTATCTTAGCATTACTCTGTAAAAGAGTTTCCAGGGTTTTTGAGAGTTTAAATGACAACCATGCTTGTGGGAACAAATTGTTGAGGGTCTGTTTTTCAGTGAAAAGTTGGGTCAGGAGATGGATGGAGGCTTCGAAATTAAATCCTTGGATTGAAAAATAAAGTTGGTGGACATGAGTCCCATCAGTGGCATCTCTACTAAAAGTCTCTTTTTAATTGTGGTAAAAATATTTTACTTGAGATCTACCCTTTCTACAAATTTTGGTTCATAATGCAGTATTGTTAAGTATAGCAATATTGTACAATTACAGTAATTAGTTAAATAATACAATATTGTACAGCATAGCTTTAGAACTTATTTATCTCACGTAACTGAAACTTTATACCTATTGAACATCAACCTCCCATTTCCCTCTTCTCTCAGCCTCTGACAACCACCATTTTATTCTGTTTTTCTATGAGTTTGACCCTTTTGGATACCTCAGGTAAATGGAATCGTGCAGTATTTGTCCTTCTATGACTGACTTATTTCAGTGTAAGTTTCTTCAGGTTCATCTGTGTTGTCTCAAGTGGCAAGATTTCCTTCTTTTTTAAGGCTATATATTTCTTTTTATTTATATGCTATATCTTACTCATCCATATAGCCATACATGGACACTTATATTGTTTCCAGATCTTGCCTATTGTGAGTAGTGCTACAATAAACATGGGAATGCAGGCTATTTATTTGAGATCCTGATTTCAGTTCCTTTGAAAGTATACCCAGAAGTGGAATTGCTGGATCATGTGGTAGTCCAATTTTAGTTTTTTTGAGGAACCTCCATACTGTTCTCCACAGTTGTTATAGCAGTTTACATTCCCATCAACATTGTACAAGGGTTCCAATTTCTCTTCATCATTGCTGACACTTACTTTTTGTCTTTTTGATAATAGCCATCCAATGCAGTTGGATGTAGTTTCACTGTGGTTTTGATCTGTGTTTCCCTGATGATTGGTGATGTTCAGCATCTTATCATATACCTGCTGGTCATTTTAAAGTCTTCTTTGTAGAAATGTCTGCTCAATTCCTTTGTCCATTTTTTTTTTTTTGAGACAGGGTCTTGCTCTGTCGCCCAGGCTGGAGTGCAGTGGCATGATCTCGGCTCACTGCAACCTCCGCCTCCCGGGTTCAAGTGATTCTCCTGCCTTAGTCTCCTGATTAGCTGAGATTACAGGCACCTGCCACCATGCCTGGCTAATTTTGGTATTTTTGGTAGAGAGGGAGTTTTTTCATGTTGGCCAGGCTGGTCTGGAACTCCTGATCTCAAATGATTTGCCCACCTTGGCCTCCCTAAGTGCTGGGATTATAGGAGTGAGCCCCCATGCCTGGCTCCTTTGCCCATTCTTAAGTTGGATTATTTGGTTTCTTTTGCTATTGAATTGTAAGGGTTCCTTATATAGTTTGAATATTATTTCTGTGATGTAAATACTCCCATCAAGGCCAATTTCAAGCTACTAGCTTGAGGCCACTGAATGCTGTGTTCAGAAAAGATGTGCACGACTGGCTCTCGTAAACCAGTTTGTCAGTTTGTGCTCCAGCATCCTATTGCCTTGAGCCCTGGCCTTTTTTGTTGTTGTTGTTGTTGTTACTTTTGTTCCTGATCCTTTTTCTTTCCATCTTGCATCACAACACACATACAATAATAGCTAAAATCCCCAAATTAAACTACAAAGCTTCTTCTCAATAACCAAAAATGGCAAAAAAGTTTAAGGTGTTTCTTGCATGCTTAATATGTGCACTATGAAATCAAGGTTTTATCAAGGATGTATGCTAGCTGCCAATTTTTAGTACAGTAAGTCCTCAATGTCATCGACAGGTTCTTGGAAATTGTACCTTTAAGTTAAACGACATATAAAAAACAATTTTTTTTCTTATCAAGGATGTTAAGTGAAGACTTAATGTAGTAATTAGGGAAGGGACAGCAAGAAAGACTATGGTTTTGTGGTTTCGTAATACTCTCTGAATTGACAAGAGCCTGTCTGAAAGTCAAGCTTCAGTTCTGATGATAGTAGGTCCCCTGAGACACCTCTTATAACAGACAGTCCTCTCTCCATCAGCTATGGTAAAGCCAACAGGGAGCAGTAGTATCAAAATGTAAACAAGTACCCCATGATACTCATTTTATTTACTTATTTACTCTTTAAAAAATGGAGATTGTCTGTTGCCTAGGTTTAGTGCAGTGGTGCAATCATAGTTCACTGCAGCCTTGACCTCCTGGTCTCAAATGATCCTCCTGTCTCAGCCTCTTGAGTAGCTAGGACTACAGGTGCATGCCACTATGTCCAGCTTTTTTTTTGTTTTGTTTTGTTTTTTTTTTTGGACAAAGTTTCACTCTTGTTGCCCAGGCTAGAGTGCAATGCCGCGATTCCAACTCACTGCAACCTCCACCTCCCAGGTTCAAGCAATTCTTCTGACTCAGCCTCCTGAATAGCTGGGATAACAGGTGCATGCCACCATGCCTGTCTAAATTTTGTATTTTTTTTAGTGGAGATGGGGTTTCACCATGTTGGCCAGGCTGCTCTAGAACTTTTGACCTTCGGTGATCCTGTAGAGACAGATTCTCTCTGTGTTGCCCAGGCTGATTTCAAACTCCTGGCCTCAAGCTATCCTCCGTCCTTGGCCTCCCAGCATGCTGGGATTACAGGCATGAGCCACCATGCCCAGCTCATTATTCGCTTTTGTATTTAAGCTTTTATTTCATGTCCTTACATGTGCTAAACAATGATTCTTCCTAATTTAATGCATCAATTTCTGCTGCCATTGGAAGCTTCTGCAAATTGAATGTGTTTACTCTAGCTTGGAAGACATGGATGAGTGAAAAGAGTTATGCTTTCTTGCAAATAGTCCAGGAGTGGGAAACAGAGAGACAGCTAGAGCTAAATTTGGCCCAAACTGCTTAACATGTATGAGATTTGGTCTTAATTCCTCCAGTTTTCCTAGGTATTACATGCTCATTTCTCAGTCTCTGCCCAGCTGACTTACACACAGTCCCTCCTTTCTTGTCTTTCTTAGGCTAGATACCAACAAATCTCACTTAGAGAAACTTTGAAAAATCTAAGCAATAAACTAGGAGTCTAGTGACTGCTGATATATGTTTATATATACTATATAGTATCCCTCAGAGCAAAGGGACAAGGAACCTGTGGTGTGCTGGTAAAAGGTGAACAACCGACTTTCAAGAACAAAAAATTTTGTGTGTGTGCGTGTGTGTGTGTGTGTGTGCACATTTTTTCGTTGTATTGATATAAAAACTGGGTAGTATACAATTAAAAAATAGTATACATTACTCTTTATTTTAAATTTCACAAACCAGTTTATTCTTACAGAATGCTTTTGTTAATTTTTGCAAGTTCTTTTATCCATAGCCAACCTATGGTTGTGATTGATGAATGAACGTAGTCCCTACATAAACGTGGCTGATATTCTCATTTATGTTAAGAGTAATGAAAGAGAAACAACAAAGATGCATGTCAGAACTTCACTTATTCATCAGTGATGTGGGCAACTCCTTTGTTGAATCAGATAATAGGTTTTGAATATTGGAAGGACATGTCCTTTTATTGGTTAGTCAAAATGTAATGGCTATAGATATAACAGTTTTAAGTTTCATCTGCATTATTAATTCTTCCTCCATCACTTTTTAAAGTTTGGACTATCAACAAAACAATAAATCAAGCCTTGATCTTGAGCATTTCCCAGTTTTCATACTGTAATCTCTACCATGGCTGATGTCAAGCTACAATTGTGATGTCAATGGGTGAAGAGTTGGAAGAGATACACAGAAGCACACCATTATAGGGTATTTCTACCACACGGATACTACAGGTATAAATAACCTCAAGGGCATAGGTAGACAAAATGTAATTCAAGAATTAGAAAGTGATGTATTTTGAGTATTACTTTTGGTTGTAATATAATTTCATTGTTGGTAGACCTAATTGAATTTTTTAATAATGGCTGTGTTTAAAAACCAGCTTACAGAATTTTTGAAGATATAACTACTGGGTCTTATGAACTAGGATATATCAATTCTCAGCACACTGCAAGCAACCAAATTTGTGAAGGACCTCTTATGGGCTAGACATTGCATGTATATCATGCAAGATTCCTTAGCTCTCAACAGTCTTAATAATAGTAGTATCTGATCCAATATCATTGGCTCTTGCTCCATCTGCTTCTTGCAGGATCCCAGTATCCTGCTGCATCTCTCAAACTCTTGGCAGTCCCTCGTGGGTATCCCCTATGTGATCATGACATGTTTGCTTGCCATGTGCTGTTGCTGCTTTGTTGGACATTAACCCCAATTCATCTGGAACTACTGTCTCCCATTGAAGCACTGTTGTTTCTTGGGTGTTGCTGTTACTCTACTGGAATCTGGTTTCTCCTTCTCACCCTGTTGCCTTTCTGCTGAGCGCTGACAACAAAGCGCAGGTGTGTTCATGGCCCCAGAACATCTGGATAATTTTTCTCAAAGTAGGAAAAGAATACATCTTTTTCATTTGAATTACGTTTTATTGGAAACTATCCGAAAGCAGGACTGCTGATAACCTTACAACTTTTTTGAGTAATCCTTTTACTTTGAGTAGTAATCTTTTTAGATTTACAGAAAAGTTAAGATTTACTTCACGGAATTGCCACATACCTCATACCCAGTATCCCCTATGGTTAATACATAATTATGGTACATTTGTCACAACTAATAATCAATATTAATGCATTATTATTAAGTAAAGTCAATGCATTATTCATATTGCCTGTTTTTCCTAGTGTCTTTTTCTGTTCAAGGATCCCATCCAGGATACCATGTTACACTTAATTGTCATGTCTCTTTGGGTTCCTCTTGGCTGTGACAGTTTCTAAGACTTTACTTGCTTTTGATGACCTTAACAATTTTGAGGACTACAGGTCAGGCATTTTGTAGAATTTCCCTCAATTGACATTCCTCTAATGTTTGTCTCATGGTTAGACTTGGGTTTGGGGAAGGAAAACCACAGAGGCAAAGTGCCATTCTTATCATTCATATCAAGGATATATACTATCAATATGGCTTATCAAACTTGATATTGACCTTGATCACCTGACTCTAGTTTTCAAGTCTCTTTACTGTAATAACTGAAACCTGATTTCTCCAGTGTAAAGTCACTCTTTTAAAAATATCTTTCTATACTGTAGTATTTGGAAGGAAGTCACTATGTACAACTCATGTTTAAAGATTGGGGAGTATCTTGAGGATAGAGTATCGACATAATTTTTTTGGAATCTTCTGCATGGGAGATTTGTCTGTTTCCTCCATTTATTCAATAATTTATATCAGTAAAGATTTATGGATATTTACTTTGAACTTTGAGTTGTACTCTAATGTAGTCAATTCTTATTATTTGTGGATTTCATATTTGTGAATTCACCTACTTACTAAAATTTATTTGTAACCTGCAAATCAATACTTATGGTGCCTTCATGTTCATTTGCAGCCATATACAGAGTGGCACAAACTTTGAGTAGTCTGATGTACACCTTCTCAGCTGAGGTGGAACAAGGTGATGTTCTACCTTCTTGTTACAGATCTCATCCTGTAAACAAAATTCTTTATTTGGTGTATTGATTTTCATGTTTTTCCAATTTTTTTGCTTTTTGTTGGCAAATCTATATTAAGGTTAACATGTATTTAAACTGATGTTTCCAATTCTATTCTAGCCTCTCCACTTGCTTATCTGTGACTGTTCATTTCAACAGCAAGAAACTTGGCTCTTACCATCTGCTATTCATTTACTTAATTGTTCAATTCTGGTATCCTGTACATGTACAGCAGTATCAGAATTGTTAACCCCTACCTCATGGGAAACAACTAATAGAGTATGCTGCTTCTGTGCAGTTCCTTTTGCCTTTACTCCTACAGTTCCCACTCACCTCCAAAGTTACTTATCTCAGCACCCTTTTCCCCTTCACAGCTTTCACTAACACTCTTGAAGATGCTTGACTGTTCCATTGCTTCCTATTCTGTCATAGGCCATGTGGGATTGGGCTAGGAAATAGAGCCAAATGGCAGATATATCACAGTGGTTAGGATTCCTGATGACTTAAGCTGTTTCAACACTCCCATTCCATCCCTTGATCAAGTTCAATATACCTTATTCCTTCCCTTACCATGATTCTCCTCCAGGAGACTTCCCAGACCACACAAAAATAGGGTCTTTAGGAATCTTTAAAGTTCATACCGGATATACCAAAATGTGTCTGAGTCCTAATTAGAAATAAGCTGTGGCCCCTGCTCTATACATTCCATCTCATTTAATTGTATTTAATTCTCATATAAATAATTCTTAAAATGTACTAAGTGCTTATTATTGTCAGGCATGTTTTCTAAGTGTAAGTGTTAACTTGATTAGGTCTCAAAATCCAATGAGGTAGGGTCAATTGGTATTCTGCTATTTTGCAAATGGAAAATAGAGACTCAGAGAGGCTCTTTCCCATCTTTGTCCATTTTTGACATGCACACATATTTCAGTTCAACAAACCTGTGTTGGGGTCAGGTACAGCGGTTCATGCCTGTAATCCTAGCACTTTGGGAGGCCAAGGTGAGAGGACTGCTTGAGGCCAGGAGTTCCAGACCAGCCTAGGCAATTTAGCAAGACCTCATCTCTAAAAAACAAACAAAAAGAAAACAATAACACCAAAAACCCATATTGAACACTTACTTTCTGCAGGCATTGTGCTAGACACTAGCGGGGAAAACAGAAATGAATAAGGAATGGTTTCATAACTCAAGGAGTTTTTGATATATATCAAAATATAATTTCAAATAATATGGAAAAGGAATAAATTGCTTTGCACTTGCAAAGTGTATTAGTCCATTTTGCATTTCTATAAAGGAATACCTGAGGTTGGGTAATTTATAAAGAAAAGAGATTTTTTTGGCTCATAGTTCTGCAGGCTGTAAAAGCATGGCACCAACATCTGCTTGGCTTCTGGTGAGGCCTCAGGAAGCTTTTACTCATTACAGAAGGGAAGGGGAGCCGGCATGTCACGTGGTAAGAGAGGAAGTAAGGGAGATGCCAGGCTCCTTTAAACAAGCGGCTCTCCCATGAACTCATTACCATGGAGAGAGCACTAAGCCCTTCATGAGGGATCCTCTGCCATGACCCAAACACTTCCCAGCAGGCCCCACTGGCAACATTGGAGATCACATTTCAAATGAGATCTGGAAGGCACAAATATCCAAACTATAACATCGGGTTCCCACTTAACACTCACTGAGGAATAACCTGAGCTTTACCTTATTTCCTTTTGGTTCCCAGACCTCCAAGCCATCTTTCAGGTTGGCATTTTCTGGCTTCCTCATCATCTGCTCTTTGTCTCCCCAGTCTAATTAGTATATTGGTGGGAGGTAGCATGAGAAAGGCAAGGATTTTCCCTGTGTACCCATTCTTTGCAGTAATCCAGCCATTTGGGCTTTAATTGGCTTCATAGGGCCCCTCAGTGCTTTGTCCTTTGTGCATCAGGAAGTTAATTACTTAATAAACCAAATGGAGTCTTTCAAAAGTGCAGCATTAGTTCTTTTTCTTAGAGTAAAACTTGGACCAGGCTGAAGTACTCCAGGCATTGTGAATCTTCATTCATAGTATGTCTTTTCACTGACCTCTAGTGCTCCTCTGTATGGCTCTTCCCTTGAACTTCCCCTTCCCATGCTTCTGCCTGTGTTTTGCCCTGTTCTTAGTGATTCCTTCCATCAGAATACTGTATATGCTTTGTGTCCTATTTCTAGGAGGCCCTGTTTAGTTAATATGATAAAGCAATTTAAAATAATATTAGCCAACACAGTATAAGCCAACACTTATAGTCATTCTTCTAAATACTTTATACATATTTACGAAATCCTCTCAATAACCCTATGAGGTTGATAGTTCTTCTTACACCCATTATACAGATGAATAAGCCAAGTCCCAGAGTGGTTAAGTGACTTTCTGAGATCACACAGCTAGCAAGTAGTGGAACTAGGATTTGAATCCAGGTTGTCTGACACTAAAATCCATGGTCTACAAACCACCAAATTGTAATGACAATGGTGTTTTGTAATGACTGGTAATGGCCTAGTTGTTGAGGCACATTTGCACCATTTCCTAATCTTTTTCCAAAGTACCAACTTTGTAATTTAACTTGTCAAGCATTTACTGAGCACCTACAATAAACTAGATAATTTTCATCTTAACAATAACATTAATGTCTTAATTCCTGGGAGTGATTAATGTAGGCATCATGAAAGGATTAGAGAACAATTAAATATTAAATTGCATAGTATTGATTGTAAATACACTGGTATCTGGGGAGGCGGAATTGTGCTAGGATTGGATAGGTAGAGGTGAAGAAGGGAGAACACATTTCCAGTAGAGGGAAATAACACTGAAATGGATGGAATTGAGATGAAGAGGGAGTAATATGGAGATGTACCTGACTAACATAACAATTTTCAAATCTCTGTGTAATTAAGATGAGAATCTCACTCCACCACTAGGAGTTGCACCTTCTAATAAGGTAGATAGATTGGGTTCTTAGAGGCCATTTTAACTTTCAGCCTTAACAGGAGTTTCTGTGTCCTAGACTTCAAGAGACTAGAGAGAAAGCCTTGAGCTGTCCTTTGAGGTCATAGATCAAAGTCACTACTGCACCAGAACTTATTGCTCTGTTTACCCAAGAGGGTTAGCAGTCCACCCTGTGGTCACCCAGTAGTCTTCGTCTTTCCTTTAATGCAAGAACCCAGGGAAGAGTCCCAAAAATCTTACCTTTGCATCTATGTGGGGATGCTTTTCCAATTCTTGCCAACTGGTCCCAGTAGGATGGAAGTTTTGGCCCATGAATCTCTTGGGACTGTCTTTTTTATCTGTGGCCCCTTTCTTAAGCTTCTGAAATTGTCCTGTACAGGGAGTTACTCTGACTGAATTGGCCAAACTGGGACAGAAAGCTGCCCTGTAATTTATATTTCTCATTTTTATTATACATAGCCATGTTAGAGGACCTTCTCCAGAGATAACAATGTATGTATTGCCCCAAATTGGCTCCCTCCCAGTAAAAGTCAACACTCAAACGTTCTTCCCATTAGCGTGTATATCTCTGTCCTCAAAAAGAATTTAAAGTTCTAAGAAACAGCAATTACCCTCAACCTCCCAAAAGCCCCAAGCCCAAAAGCGATCTCTCTTTCCTTGTTTGCACAGAAATAGGCTTTAGTTAGCAGGCAGTAGGTGGCATGATGAGTTTTTATGCAGGGGAACAGCATGATAAAAGTGGTGTTACAGTAGGATTGATCTGGCAATACTGTACCTATTATTTCTCACACTGTGCTACAATTGCCTGTTTATTTGCTTTTGCCTTTCTCCCTCAAAAAATGTAAATTCCTTGTAGGACGATTATTTACTCATCTCTACCTCCAGTGCCTACTATAGAGCTAGTTGAGTGAGGAAAGGTTACAGGTGGAAAGATCAATTAAGGATGTAGGAATAGGGGTGGGAGGAGGCTACTGAGGTCGTCCAGGTATGTGTGGTGATGAAAGCCAGGATGAGAACAAGATCTTAGGGATATTTTGTAGGCACACATGACAGGATAACATGGATGAAAGGGTGAAGAATATAAGAGGGCGTCAGGATTTTGAACTTGAAAAATCAGAAAATCGGCAGTATTGTTGGGTTTTAGGGAGAGATAAGTAATACCTCTTTGTTCCTCTCTTGAGTTCGGAACCAACTGAGAAATGAGACAATAAGTAAATGAAGTTCAAGATGTGATTATTAGTGTCCTGTGAATTACGCAGATTTCCCCATATAGTAATTGGCACACCAGAACAACTGAAATCTACCCCTCCAGGAGCACAGGTCATCCTGTAAGATTCCCATATGGCTGAGAGCAACCTAAAACACTCTTTCAGGGCAGGCAGAGGTGACATAGAAAGCCACAGAACAGGGATCAGCCAACTTTTAATGCAAAAAGCCAGATAGTAAATAGTTTAGGCTTTGCAGGCTATATGGTTATCTCTGTCACAACTATTTGCCCCTGCTGCTGTGGTGTGAAAGCAGCTACAGACAGTTGGTAATGGAACAGGCGTAGCTGTGTTCTAGTAAAATTTTACTTACAAAAACAGGTGATGAACTAGATTTGGTTCACAGGCTGAAGTTTTCTGACCTCTGGACAGATGGAACTGAGTTGTATAGTTTCTTCATCAGCCTCACTAGTAAGCTAGTCAGACCTTGAGGAAAAGGGAATGAGGAGTCCCAGATAAGCCAGGCATGTTAGCCTAGTGGAGGCTCCATCAGGAAAACTAGAGACCTGGGGAATGCAGTTTCCTTCTAACAGATACCACTGACAGAAAGTAATTTGGAAGAGAAGGTTTGTGGAGAGGTGCTAATCTTGGAAGGTGTGGAGTTTGAGGTGACAGCAGGACATCCAAGTGCAGCCATGGTGATGTGGGGATCTGGCTTGTTCTGGCATGGGAGAGCCAATTGTGCACATGTCTTTTCAACTCTGTGTTCAGTGACCTAATATTGGTAGTTTGAAATTGGCTATGGTGGGAATATTGATAGCATGGAAATTGGCAAAAGCTAGAAATCAGTCTGCCTTGTACCAACTGCTGTGAGCCAATTGTTAAACACTTACCAGCACATCATTGCATGTAGAAGGTGTGAATGCATATCCGAAACAGTGCAGGTAGGAGCCAATAGGAGAGTCATCCGCATGATGGAGAGAGCTAAAATTTTGGGAGGGGCTCAGCTTACTAAGCATGAGGTAGAAAAGAGCAAAGTAAACAAAACAAAATACTTGAGGAATATTCAGTTTGGGATCAGTAGAATAAGTGGATGGCAAAGGCTGGGAAGAGAGATGGAAGAACAAGGAAGAAGCAGTGCTAGAGTAACTGGTCATTACTCACTACCTATGAGAGTAGGGCTCTTGGAGAACATATCAAAAAAGGACCATTTTCTCTTTGTTAATTACAAAACAAGAAGCCCTCATCCTCCTGAATACGTAATTTGAATGGACGGTGGAAAAAGAGACTCTTGGGATTCCATGGACCTTCGAAACATGCTGTTTCAGTCAAGATCAACAGGGACAGAATTTGGCAGCTGATATAAAGCCACCCAACACTAACAATTTAACTCCCCAAAATTTCACATTATTTCTCTTTAATGCTTAAGAAATCTAGCTGCTCATATCCTTCACCCACTTTTTGATGTGACGGGGTTGTTTTTTTCTTGTAAATTTGTTTAAGCTCTTTGTAGATTCTGGATATTAGCCCTTTGTCAGATGGGTAGATTGCAAAAAAATTTTTCCCATTCTGTAGGTTGCCTGTTCACTCTAATGATAGTTTATTTTGCTGTGCAGAAGCTCTTTAGGTTAAGTAGATCCCATTTGTCTATTTTGGCTTTTGTCGCCATTGCTTTTGGTGTTTTAGTCATGAAGTCCTTGCCCATGCCTATGTCCGGAGACACTTCTCAAAAGAAGACATTTATGCAGCCAAGAAACATATGAAAAAAAGCTCATCCTCACTGGTCATTAGAGACACAAATCAAAACCACATTGAGATACCATCTCATGCCAGTTAGAATGGCAATCATTAAAAAAATCTGGAGACA
>CAUYLG010021652.1:0-29378 GCA_963573385.1 Cacajao melanocephalus | reverse complement strand
ATTTTTTTGTTTTTGGTATTTAGGCATGTATGATATGACTAGGAAGATAACAATGATTTTCAGAGTTTACTTGTGGAAACCATCTTTTAAAATTCATCAATAGTAAACAACTGTTATTTGAAACTGTTATTGCAGTCTTTGAGTTGGTAACAATCTCAATATGTTAGTGTTCACACAAATACTTCTTATTCTGTTTCTTTTCTTTTTTTGAGATAGGGTGTCACTTTGTCACCCAAACTGGAATGCAGTGGCACTTTCATTGTTCACTGCAGCCTAGACCTACTAGGCTTCAGGGATATTCCCACTTCAGCTTCCCAAGTAGCTGGAACTGCCCAGCTACTTTTTAAATTTTTTTGTAGAAACGTGGGTCTCACTCTGTTGCCCGGGCTGATCTCAAAACCCTGGGCTTAAGCAATACTCCCACCTCAGCCCCGCAAAGGGCTGGGATTACAGGAATAAGCCACCACACCCTGCCCGCATATATACTTCTAAGGAATTTGGAGAATCAAATCGATGAAGGTTACTATGAGTGTTCCCCTTTTTTTAGGCTATCCATTTATTCTTTTGTATTAGTGATAGAATACATATGAAGAAATTGTAGAAGAGCTGTAGAGTAGCATTAGTAGAAAAGAGATCTAAGAAAATATTTGAGGTTTTTATCTAAAATTTCATTTGAACAGAGTTATGTTGCTAAGGAGTTTTAAACCCCTACCATACACTATTAGAGCTGTAAGAAAACTAAAAAATCAGTAGTAGTGGATCAAGAAACAATATCAAGGTTAGAACTCAGAAGAAACTTAGGAGCAGTTTGGCAAAGGGGACAATTGAAAGGATCATTTTTCCAGGACAGGAAAATAATACTTATACAATTCTTTTTGATTTTATTAAATATCTTCCTTCCAATAATGTAGAGTGTAGTATAGAGATAAATAGTACAGTATCTCAATTTCTTACTTGTAGTGTAATACTAACCTATTATCCTGGCTTCTGTTGTAATTTTTTTTTTAAAGACACAGGTCCTATCTGTCTCTTAAAAACTCTTGCTCTGTTGCCCAGGCTGGAGTGCAGTGGCACAACCATGGCTCACTGCAGCCTCCAACTCCTGGGCTCAAGTGATCCTCCTGCCTCAGGGTCCCAAGAAGCTAGGACACATGTCAACACACCTGGCTGGTTATTTTTTTGTAAAGACAGGGTCTCACTGTGTTGCCCAGGCTGGTCTTGAGTTCCTAACCTGAAGTGGTCCTTCCATACTTGGCCTCCCAAAGTGCTGTAATCACAGCCCTGAGCCACTGCACCTGGCCTAATTTTATATTAAAATCATAATATTCTAGATTATAGAACTTAAAAAATAACAGTACCAAAAAAGGTACTACAGGAGAAACGTTTTCTCCTTTTCTAAAGACATAGTATGAACTGTCCCTTAAGACCTGTGCACTTTACTGAAACAAAATTAGTCTGTTTAGCATCCCTTTTTTATAGATAGATATTTTTGCCGACATTTAGTGCCCAAAGAAATAAACTCCCAGCCTATCTCCTTCATGTTGAGTCAACATTCCAAGAAACAATGAACTTCTATAAGATAAAAACTTAAATTTTCACAATTATTAAATGTCCTAAGTATGTTATTTCTGAGTTAAAGTTTTCATTGTTAAAGAACCTGGAAGAATTTTTATAAAATATGCAACTCATCATCCAAATAGAAACTTAAAAACTTGGGGCTTGGGGAATTTGCCTCTGAATTGACACAGTAGGTACTATGTTTATATCAGAATATATTCATTCTGTCAAAAGAAGATAATTTCTGCTTATTGTTCTATAAGAGTGAATTTAATGCCTTTAGGATGAAATAGAGTATAGTTTTTTAAATTGCCCTCTGTCCCATTCTTCTTCATTAGAACCAATTAAATGAATAGAAAAAGGAAAAAGGCAGAAGAGAATATAGGCATGGTTCTCACAAGACAGGCCTTCTGTCTCTGGTAAAAAACTTGAGTTTTCTTTTAGCATATATATTCTTGGTTTAGGATCTGTGGGGTTTCATTATTCCTGTTATTTCTCTTAGCAACACATATAAATGAAAAAATCTTTCAAATCCAGTCTAAAATATTTTTGAAAGTTTTTGCCTCTTATTTTACAAAAATATTAAAAGCTAAAGCTAAAAGTTCAAAGTTGCACCTGTACTTTTATTCCTGTCATATAAGGATTGTGGCCATATGTTTTCCATGTTTGTTTTCATGTATCTGTTTGTTTGTAAAATAACTAGTGAACATAGAAAAATAATGTGTTAAAGTCTTGAGATTGTGATTTTTTATTTTCTTGAAATTTCAAAAAGTATTTTTACAATTAATGAAACTGAAAAAGTAAATTTTAAAGTAGATCATATAAGATGTATTGGTTTGAAACTTACTACTTTAAATGTCGGGTAATATTACTAATTCGATTAATTGTATTTATGGAGAGTAAAAAGAACATTTAATCACAGTCTGAAATTTTGTGTTGGGTACTTAATCTGTTCAAAGTATTAAATATTCAAATATTTGGGAGATTTAAAATAGTATTTGTTCTTAAGTTTCATAAAGGTTTTCTGAGGAAATTACTACATATGATTATTTACAGTGTATTAGAAATAGGAAACAAGTTCCACCTAGGAACTTACTGTAGTTTAGCTTTTCATATTCATACTTCTTACCTCTCTTTCTCTCTCTCCCTTTCCCCCTCTCCTTCTCTCATTACTTTTGGTATATTTTACATATTTTCTGGTAGATTAATTCCAGGTGACTTTGATCACAGTGTGATATTTTCTACGTAGTTTTGTTTACGTTTTATAGGTAGGAGGACCCCTACCATACTAAAACTTTTTCCTTGGAATTCCTTCTTTAAAATCCTAAGTTTCCATCTTTACCACCAAAAACAAAAGTTTGCCTTATATGTGTGTGTATAAATATGCATGTATGTGTGTATGTATGTATGTGTGTTTGTGTGTGTGTGTGTGTGTATGTGTGTGTATATATATATATATATATATATTTTTTTTTTTTTTTTGAGACGGAGTCTTGTTCTGTCTGGCCCAGGCTGGAGTGCAGTGGTGTAGTCTCGGTCCACTAAAGCCTCTGCCTCCCGGGTTCAAGCGATTCTCCTGTCTCAGCCTCCCAAGTAGCTGGGACTACAGGTGTGTGCTACCACACCTGGCTAATTTTGTATTTTTATTAGAGATAGGGTTTCACCGTGTTGGCCAGGCTGGTCTCGAACTCCTGACTTCAGGTTATCCACCCACCTTGGCCTCCCAAAGTGCTGGGATTACAGGCGTAAGTCACCACTGTACCTTATATTTTTAACTAGTAACCTGAGTTGTCCATAGTAGAATTAAGACTGGAAAGAATTTGAGTATTTTCAGAGAAAGCATCCTTTTAGACCAATATGCTCAGAGTTTGTTCCTTTGAGTTCTATATTACTGTTTGTGCTTCTAAGCTGAAGTTAAACAAACTGTATTCTGTAATATCAGGCTATAAAGATGTTTGATCATTTCTTCTTCAAAAAATAACTTGTTTATAAAGTCGCAGTTATGTCCATTCATAGGATTTTGGACTTTGGATATTATACTGCCTAGTGATCATAGGACAAACACTAATTTGGAAGCAAAACAAAACAAAAATTCATCTGTAGTATCTGTGTACTTTGGCTTTTTCTTGGGGATACTTACATTGTACCCTGTTCCCTTGTATAGTCTCTGGTCTTCATTGTAAAGGGAGAGAATTAGGACAAGTGAGACTAGTGATTTTCACAGTTATACACATTTGGCTTTATTATTATTATTATTATTATTATTATTATTATTTTAGAGAAAGGGTCTCACTGTTGCCCAGACTGGAATGCAGTAGCACAATCATAGCTCACTCTAAAATTTTTTGTGGAGATGGGGTCTTGTTTTATTGCTCAGTGTGGTCTCAGACTACTGGCCTCAAGGAATCCTCCTGCCTTGGCCTCTCAAAGTTCTAGAATTATAGGCCTGAGCCACTATACCTGGCCTGGCCTTAACTTTAATAATAATGACAACTATTGACTAAACACTTATATGCCAGATACTGTACTAGGCACTTTTATTTGCTGACCTTACAAGGCCATGTGAAGTAGAATGAAATCTTCTTTCCCAGGAAAATACAAAAAAAATCATTATACTTTGTGGTATTTATTATATGATCATCTCTACTAGGAGCTCACTGTCAATTTAAGGATTTCTAGAAAAAGAAACTCATTGAAGAACTAATGGGAAAAACAAGGGTAATCAGGACTAATGAGAGATTTTGGAAATCTGAAAAAATAAAAGAAATACTAACCAATAAAAAACAAAAAGCAAGCTCAGTACAGTGACATAAATGACAATGCTAAAAGAAACTCATATTGATCCCAATATATTAAACCTTAGTATGTTATTACCTTTGTTGTCCAATGTTTTTTCTTTGGTTTGCAAATAATTGAAAAGGATTGCCGGGCTCAGTGGCTCATGCCTGTAATCCCAGTACTTTGGGAGGCTGAGGTGGGCGGATCGGCGGATCGCGAGGTCAGGAGATCAAGACCATCCTGGCCAACACAGTGAAATCCCATCTCTACTAAAAATACAAAAAAATTAGCTGGGCGTGGTGGCATGCACCTGTAGTCCCAGCTATGCTGAGGCAGAAGAATCGCTTGAACCCAGGAGGCGGAGGTTGCATGAGCCGAGATTGCGCCACTGCACTCCAGCCTGACAGAGCAAGACTCCGTCTCAAAAAAAAAAAAAATAAAAGAAAAGGATTTAATCAAGTAAATTATACAATATAATCTCCATAAGAATAAATGTAAAGTAGACTCTTAAATATTCTAACACAAGTCCCTAAAGGCTTTGATAAATCAATTTGCACATCAAATATCTGAGGAAAATAAGGTATGTAAACTGGGAGGTTATTTAGCACATATACTTATCATTACATGTTTAATGTTGAAACAAGGAAACACTACAAGTATTTTTAAATTATTAGCTTCAAAAAACCAGTTTTTCTCCTGATTTTTATTGTGATTATGTGATCTTGCTTTGTGAATTAGAGAATGAGAAAAATGATATAAACTGAGATTGTTCAGTCATTCAACAAATACCTGTTGAGCACCTACTCTATGCCAAGCATTATTTGAGATACTTTGGATATATCATTGAAAAGAAAAAAAGAAAATAAGTTCCCTGTCCTCATGGAGCTTACATTTTCACAGGGGAGATAGACAATAAACATAACGTATCTTAGAAAGTAAGAGCTGTGAAAAAACAAGGCATTGGGAAGAGCAGGTGAGAGGGGTAATTAGGCTATAATTTTAAAGAGGGAGGTCAGGGTAGGCCCTCATTGACATTTAAGCAAAGGCTTGGAGATGTGGGAGTTTAGTCAACAGGACATCTGGCATAAGAACCCTCCAGGGGAAGAACATAGTGCAAAGATTACAGCTCAAGATTCCAGCGTACCTCAGAGCGTTGAGAAACAGCACAGAGACCAGTGTGGCTGTAGAGTAAAGTGCAAGGCAGAATATTAGACAGACAGGAGAGTAGACAGGTAGCAGGGATCCAGCTTCCACAAGGCCTTGAAGGTCATTTTAACGACTTGGGGTTTTATTCTCAAGTGAGATGAATGGCATTGTACAGTTTTCAGCAGAAGAATGACATGATCTTACTTGTGATTTGAAATAATCCATTGTGCTACTGTGTTGATATTTTGCTATTGGAAAAAAAGGGCAGAAGCAGAGAGACTTATTTAAGAGACTACTACAATAATCCAGCAAGAGATAATGGTGGTTCAGATGAGAGTGAATGCAGTGAAGAGAAAGAGAAGTGGTTAAATTCAGGGTGATTTTGAAAGCAGAGCCCACAGGATTTCCTGATAGTTTGGATGTGGGTATATGAGAAAGAGAGGGGTCAAAAGTAACTCCTGGGTTATTTGCATGAGGAACTGGAATGGATTGGAGTTGCCCTCAGTGGAGACCAGGAAGGCTGGAAGTGGAGCTGGTTGGAGGGGATGGAGGCAGACAAAAAGATTACTTTTAAACATGTTACACTTGAAATGTCAGACAGGTATTTGGACTGGTGCTGTAAACCTGTAAGTCATTGGCATGTTGATGATATTAAACATATGCCTATGAAACTGGACAAAAGTTTCATGGTAATTAGGTATCAGTAAGCAGGAAGGTAGTCAAAAACTACCTATCACAATTTTGCCTTGTCCCAGGATTGCCTGTAGCCTAGTTCTTCTGACTCAAGCACCAAAACCAACTCTTAAGAGTTTTTTTGGTTAGGTTTGGTTTCACTGAGACAGAGTCTTGCTCTGTCGCCCGGGCTGGAGTGCAGTGGCATGACGGCCTTGACCTCCCAAGCTCAAGTGAAACTCCCAACTCACCCTCCGAAATATCTTGGACTACAGGTGCACATCACCACACCTGGCTAATTTTTTACTTTGATTTTTATTTTTGTAGAGACGGAATCTCACTATGTTACCAGGGCTGGTGTTGAACTCCTAGGCTTAACCAATCCTCCTGCCTTGGCCTCACAAAGTGCTAGGATTATAGCTGTGAGATGATGCACCCAGCCTCTTCTCAATTTTTTGGCTAAGGCAATAATGTATCATATATAAGCAGAAGGCATTAATATTTCTTTACCTTTTATACATTTCATTATTTAAAGGGCAAGACAGCCAGGAGTTGTGGCATGAGCCTTCAATCCCAGCTATTTGAGAGGCTCAAGTAGGAGGATCACTTGAGCCCAGGAATTCAAGTCCAGCCTGGGCATCCCACTCCTGTCTCTAAAAAACATCAGCAGCCAGGTGCAGTGGCTCACACCTGTAATCCCAGCTCTTTGGGAGACTGAGGCAGATGGATCACTTGAGGAGCTTGAGACCAGCCTGGCTAACATGATAAAACCCCGTCTCTACTAAAAATACAAAAATTAGCCAGGCATGGTGGTGTGTGCCTGTAGTCCCAGCTACTTGGGAGGCTGGACTCAATATGATAGTTGAAGACAAACAAAAATCAAATGATGAAAACAAAAAACTAGCCTATATTCCCCTGGGCACTGTGAAACAACATCTATACCAGTGGTTCCTGTACTTTGGGACACATTGGAATTACCTAGGCTTCTCTTTAAAATACTCCTGTGTAGCTCTTACTCCCGTATCTTTTGATTTATTTGGTATCAGATGAGCTTTGGCATCACAGCTCTCCAGGTGGGCCTAATGTGCAGCAAAGTTTGAGAACTACCAAGATGTACACTTTTTTTCCTAGTGAAACTACCAGTAATAGCCACAGTATTCACAGTCCCAAAATTATTTTCATTCTTTGCTGGTGCCAGAAACAGAAGCAGCATTGTTAAGGGAAGATCCTCAAGGCAAAGTGGAGTAAATGAGCCCTCTCTAAATTATGCAAATAAGTCACAATCATAATTTGTTGTAGATTCATGACAACTGTTCACCTGTCCACTTATTTGTAGCATACATGAACCCCAAATTGGAGGCTGTCATGGAGTCTGCATCAGAGTTGAAATAAGAAGGCTTGCATTCAAATCCCAGTTCTTCTACTTTACTAACAGTTATGATGGGCAATTCATTTAATCTTACTGAAGTTCTCATTTTTTTCTCTATAATGTGAGAATAACCAGATCTGTTTTGCATGGTTGTAAATATCTTGAAAAGCTAATGTATGTAAAGGTAAAGTATAAAGAAGGATGTAAAGATATTAAAGAATTATTATTTGAAAGGATTTTTTTTAACCTTAGCGGTGACTTACTTCCTAGGTAATATTTTTTCTGTATTTTTTCATTGCCTTAAAAATGGAGATCTGCATACAGTAAATAATAAATGCACTTGAGCTTAACATGTGTAGTAGAGGAAGAATTATTTTTTATTTCTAAACCATGTTTTAATCTGGGTGGAAACTTAAGTTTTTGACTGATACCTGGGTTCTAACACATGTGTTGCCACTTATAAGCAAATTTGTGTCAACAGGTATGTTGTAAGTCTCAGGTTTGTTATCTTTTTGTATGGAGAATAATATCTATCTTTCCGGGCTGTTATGGCCCTCACATGTAGTGCCCTAAGCATAGTAGCTAGAACAGAGCATACAGAAAATGCTAATTCCTTTCTGCCTTCCGAGAATATGATAATCTTTTGATAGTACAGATGACCCTTGAACTAGATGACCCTTGAACTAGATGCTAGAGACCCTGCCCATGCACAATCAAAAATTCACATACAACTTTTGACTCAAGAACGTAACTATTTATAGCCTATTGTTAACTGGAAGCCTTACTAATAAGATATACAGTTGATTAATACATATTTTGTATGTTATATGTATTCTGTACTCTATTTTTATAAGAAAGCTAGAGAAAGGAAAATGTTATTTAAAAAATCATAAAGGAGACAAAATATATTTACTATTCACTAAGTGGAAGTAGATAATAAAGATCTTCATCTTCATTGTCTTCACACTGAATAAACTAAGGAGGAGAAAGCAGTGGGGTTGATCATGCTGTCTTAAGGGTGACAGAGGCGGAAGAAATTCAAATCTAAGTGGATCCTCTCTGTTCAAACCTGTGTTGTCTAAGAGTCAACTGTAATTTTTTAAATCCGAGTAATAGTTTTTAGTAGCTAAAAATTCTTAACTGTCATTTAATTTTTTGTTTTGCTGATTTCTATATCATTTAATGTTTTAAAAACATTTTTATTGATGCATAATGGATGTACATGGTGCCCCGCCCCTCCCTCCAACAGATGAGTTTTTTTTTTTTTGGGGGGACGATTCTCGCTCTGTCTCCCAGGCTGGAGGGCAGTGGCACCATCTCGGCTCACTGCAACTTCCACCTCCCAGGTTCAAGTAACTCTCCTGACTCAGCCTCCTGAATAGCTGGGACTACAGGCACACGCCACCATGCCCAGCTAAATTTTTGTATTTTAGTAGAGACGGGGTTTCACCGTGTTGCCTAGGCTGGTCTCGAACTCCTGAGCTCAGGCAATCCACCTGCCTCGGCTTCTGAAAGTGCTAGGATTACAGGCGTGAGCCACTGCATCTGGCCACAGATGGTTTTAAAAGCAGTGTTTATGTTTTTCCAGATAAGTTTATACCATGGACGGCACAAAGGAGAAGAATGATGGTTACAAAGATGATCTTCTGCTTAGGATGGGACTTAATGATAATAAAGCAGGAATGGAAGGATTAGATAAAGAGAAAATTAACAAAATTATAATGGAAGCCACAAAGGTATGTTTCTTTTTTATTTTGATATGTGTAATTTAATGACCTTTTAACTTTCTGTTTCAAAGAAAATCATTTTAATATCATTTTTATTTAAAATTTTAATATTTTTATATGTATTATTTTTAAACTACAAAAGGTTATGAAATAATCTCCCTTCTATTCTGTTGCTCTTGCCATTCAGCTTTCTACTTTACGTGCATATAACATGCATATGAAAGCAAAACAAGTACATGTTCCTGTTCACTTTTCTTTTTTTTAACCCCAATAGGAGAAATTGTTTAGGTGTTTGGATTTTTTTTTCAGTTAATATAACTCGCAGGTCTTTCTGTACAGGTAATTAAAGATCTTCATTCTTTTTATGCCAGAGTATGTGGATATAATATAATTTATTGAACCAATCCAAAAGTTTATAAACATGTCATTTGTAGTCTTTTATTTTTACAAACTTTACTAGTGAAGTAGTGATTAACCTTGTACTTTATAACTTTCTATATGTGCAAGTTACAACTGTAGGAGAGATTCCTACAAGTAGAATTGTTCCACTAGCTACACATAGCACAGAAGAATATATGCATGTGTGATTTTTATGAATTGCCAAATTACCCTCCATGATGTTTCTGTCAATTCACACTTCCACGACAAATCTGTGAGAGTATGTATTACTATACTGAAACTGTGCCAACACTGTGTATTACTAAACTTTTGTATTTGTCAATCTGAGGTAATATAGTATAGCATTATTTTATATTCCTCTTATGAAAAATGATATTGCATATCTTTTCTTTTTTTTCAAACTAGGTCTCACTCTGTTACCCAGGCTGGAGTGCAGTAGCACAGTAATAGCTCATTACAGCCTCACCCTCCCTGGCTCAAGTGATCCTCCCACCTCAGCCTCTGAAGAGTTAGGACAATAGGCACATGCCATCAAGCCTGGCTGTTTATTATTTTGTAGAGATGAGGTCTCACTGTGTTGCCCAGGCTAGTCTTGAACTCCTGGCCTCAAGCATTCCTTCTACCTTAGCCTCCCAAAGTGCTGGGATTATAGACATGAACCACTGTGCCTGGCCGCTCTTTTGATGTTCTGAAAATTATTTGCATTTCCTTTTTTATGAACTCTGATTATATGTTCTGTACACATTTGCACATTAAATAAGTAGTTATCTTTTGACTTTGCTTATGGTAGTGTCTCCTTTGCAGAAATTTTGTGTTTGCTTCATTTTATGTAGTTGAATGTCAACTACATATGGCTTTCTTCAAGGGCATAAAAGAATTCTTTAAATTCTTTTAATTTTTTTTACCACCTTTTTGTTTTATTTATATATTATAGAATATATATGTATTAATATATTATCAATGTATATCAATATTAATATACATTAATAATAAAAATAATATGTATATTAGCATGTTACATATGTATATCAGTAAACATAATACATGTATTAATATACATGTAGAAAGATGTAAACTGTAAGAGAATGTCCTTATTCTTAGGAAATGCATGGTGATGTCCACAGCATCTTACTTTGAAATGGTTTAGCCAAAAGGAGGGCAAAATGTGTGTGTGTGTGTGTGTGTGTACACTCTTGCACACATACATACACAGAAGTTGGGGAAGAAATCAAATGTAGCAGGATATTAATTGATGAATCTAGGTAAGGAAATATAGATGTTCGTTGTACTATTTTTTTCAACTTTTGTAGATTTGAAAATTCCAAGATAAAAAGTTAAGGAATTATCATTAATTTTGTTAGCCATGAAAATGTTTCTATGATGAAGTGGGAAAATTGCCTTATTTTTAAAAATGCATACTGAAATCCTCTGTGGAACGGCTAAATATCTTGATATCTGTAATTCGTTATCTCTGTGGAGCAGCTAAATATCTTGATATCTAAAATGTTTCACTTGTAATGAAGCATATACACTACAATGTTAATAGTTGTTAAATCTTAAGTAATAGTTTTTATATGTATTTATTGTATTCATGTTTTTTCTGTGTTTGAGAGTTTTTTGATACTTTCATCATAAAAATTTTCAAAAAAGAAAAAGAATAAAACCTATAGATCCAGTTTTTAGGTTAAGAAATATAGTATGTTGGTTATCCTAGATGTCCCTATCTGATCCTCCCTCTCTATTCTGTGTGTCCAGTACAATTTATTAAATAGTCCATCATTTTCCTACTGATCTGCTGTGCTTTCTCTTCTGTTGCACTGGATCATTTGCCTATCTTTGTATGTATACATGTTTTTTATTGTCCTACTTTATAATGAGTCTTGATATCTGCTAATACAATTTCTTTTTTTTACACTTTGTTCTTTTTTTAAGAATATCTTGAGTACTCTTAAAGCTTTGCTTTCACATAAATTTTATGTGATACATATTAAAAATATATAGGCACATATATGATCAATATATATTACATGATTGGTATGTAAGCATATATAGAATAATATATATTCCTCTAGTGTATGGTGAGCTTATCATAAATGGTATCTTGTTTAAATTGGAATTTTCTAATTGTTACTATTCCATGGCAATACAATTTACTTTTTTAAAGCTCTTACCAGAAAATTTAAAATATATAGAAAACTGTAGAGAATAGTAAAGTAAATCCCCCTATAATCATCACCCAGCATCAACAATTACCAGCATTTTTGCAAATATAGTTTTATCTGTCTTACCCTTCCCATGCTGATTTTTGGAGGGGGGAGTAGAGTATTTTAAAATAAATCCTAATAAATTGGACACGTTTCTAGAACTTTACAGTTTTTCAAAATGTCCTCAAGAAGATACAGAGAATCTAAATAGACCTACAGTAAGGAAATAAATTAGTAATTAAAAGTCTCCCCATCAAAGAAAAAAGACCAGGCCATGTTGGCTTCTATGGTGAATTTTATCAAATATGTAAAGAAGAAATGATACCAATATTCCAGAATTTCTTCTAGAAAATAGAGAAGAATGGAACACTTTCCAACTCCTGTGAGGCCAGTATCACCCTGATACCAAAGCTATTATGAATGCAAAAGTCCTCAAAAAAATATTAAAGGACTGATTTCAATAATATATCAAGAAGATTATGCACCATGACCAAGTGGGATTTATTTTAGGAAAGCAAGATTTGTTTAAGATCTAAAAATCGGCCAAGCTCATGCCTATAATCCCAGCACTATGAGTGGCTGAGTCAGGTGGATCAACTGAGGTCAGGAGTTCAAGACCAGCCTGACCAATATGTGAAACCCCGTCTCCACTAAAAGTACAAAACTTAGTAGGGCATCGTGGTGTACGTCTGTAGTCCCAGCTACTCCCAGCTACTCTGGAAGCTGAGACAGGAGAATTGCTTGAACCCAGGAGGCAGAGGTTGCAGTGAGCCAAGATCATGCCACTGCACTCCAGCCTGGGATGACAGAGCAAGACTCCATCTCAAAAAAAAAAAAAAAACGAAATCTAAAAATCAATTAATGTAATATACCATATAAAGGGCAAAAACTACACGATCATCTCAGTAGACTCAGAAAAAGCATATTTGATAAAAATCCCACCACTATTCATGCTAAAAACTCTTAACAAACTTGAAATAGAAGGGTACTTCTTCAATCAAGTAAAGGGCATCTATCAAAAAACCTATAGTGAACATCATACTTTATGGTAGAAGGCTGAACACGTTCTCCCTAAAATTAAGAACAAAACAAGAATGTCTACTCTCATCTGTTCTATTCAACATAGTCCTAACAGTTCTAAGCAGTACAGTCAGGCAATAAAAATAAATAAAAGGGCCAGGTGCAGTGACTCACATCTGTAATCGCCCAGCACTTTGGTAGGCCAAGGTAGTAGGGTCACTTGAGCCCAGGAGGTTGAGATCAGCTTGAGCGACATAGTGAGATCCCATCTCTTCAAAGCAAAGCAAAGCAAAACAAAACCCTGACACCATACACAAAATTAACTCAGAATAGACTTAAAAAGCCCAAACAATACAACTTTTAGAAGAAAATATGAGAAAGCCTCTGAGAACTTCAGTTAGGCAGAAATTTCTTAGATATGATGCCAAAAACACAGTCAGCAAAAGAAAAAGCTGAATTGGTCCTCATCAGAATTTAAAATGTTTACGCTTCAAAAAGACAGCAATAAAAATAAAAAGATAGGTCAGGTGTGGTGGCTCATGCATGTAATCACAGGGCTTTGGAAAGCTGAGGTGGGTGAATCAGAAGTTTGAGACCAGCCTGAGCAACATAGCAAGACCCCCCATTTCTTTTTAAAAAAAAAAGAAAAAGAAAAAGATGAGCAGTATACCTTGGGTAAAGTATTTGTAAAAAACATATCTGATAAAAGACTTACATCCAGAATATACAGAAAATGTCTATAACTCAGTCAGACAAGCAACAAATCAAAAAAGTGTTCAAAAGATGTGAATAGACATTTCAGTAAAGATGATATACAAGTGGCTCTAGGCACATGAAAAGGTGGTCAATATCTGCCGGGCGTGGTGGCTCACGCCTGTAATCCCAGCACTTTGGGAGGCCAAGGTGGGCGCAACACCAGGTCAGGAGATGAGGCTATCCTGGCTCTACTAAAAATACAAAAAATTAGCCGGCATGGTGGCACACACCTGTAGTCCTAGCTACTTGGGAGGCTGAAGCAGGAGAATCGCTTGAACTGGGGAGGCAGAGGTTGCAGTGAGCTGAAATTGTGACAATCCTGGCTTTACTAAAAATGCAAAAAATAAGCTGGCATGGTGGCACACGCCTGTAGTCCTAGGTACTTGGGAGGCTGAAGCAGGAAAATCGCTTGAACCAGGGAGGCAGAGGTTGCAATGAGCCGAGATTGTGACACTGCCCTCCAGCCTGGGCAACAGAGCAAGACTCCGTAAAAAAAATAAATAAATAAAAGATGGTCAATATCATTAGTTATCAGGGAAATACAAATTTAAAAACCACAAAGAGATGTCATTCATGCTACTATTGCTTAGAATAGCTATAATAAATAAGACACAGTCACAAATGTTGGCAAGGATGTGGAGAAATTGAAACCCTCCTACATTGCTGATGGGATTATAAAATGGTTCAACTACTTTGGAAAATAGATTGGCATTTCCTTAAAAGATTGCATGTAGAGGTACGATATGACACAGAAACCCCACTCCTAGGTACACACCTAAGAGAAATGACAACACATGTTCACACAAAAAGTTGTGTACAAATGTTTATGATAGCATTTTTCATTGTAGCCAAAAAGTAAAAATAAGCTAAATGTCTATCAGCCAGATACGTGGATAGACACTATGTTCAGTCATGGAATGATGAGCAGTTTTTTGAATTATTTTCTACGTTTCTTTAATGACTTAAATATTTGAAAATACTTTCTAAGAAGTAATTTTCTTTTTTTGCGATGGAGTCTTGCTCTGTCACCAGGCGGAAGTACAGTGGTGGGATCTCGGCTCACTGTAATCTCTGCCTCCTGGGTTCAAGCGAGTCTTCTTCTTCAGCCTCCCAAGTAGCTAGGACTACAGGCGCGTGCCACCATACCAGCTAATTTTTTGTATTTTTAGTAGAGATGGGGTTTCACCATGTTACCCAGGATGGTCTTGATCTCTTGACCTTGTGATCCATCTGCCTTGGCCTTCCAAAGTGCTGGGATTACGGGTGTTAGCCACTGTGCCCAGCCTCTAAGGAGTAATTTTTAATGCAACAGATAACTAGTGATCCAACCCACTAAGGCCTTTGATATGCCTCGTGGATCCTACCTAGGACATACTGTTCTTTTCTGAATGTAAATGTATGCTCATCTCAGAGAGCTTGTACTGTGCTAAGTACTGCCTCACAACAGTCCTATGATTTAGTTAACTACTAATAAATTCATCTTACTAAAGAAACTGAGATGTAGAAAGATTAAATAATTTTAGGGTCACCTAGCTCGTAACTCGTAGAGCTAACTTTTACATTTAATTTTCTGGTTCCCGAGTGTGTGCTCTTAGCCACCAGGTTGTATTACAGTGATGCTTTCCTTCAGACATTTTTCTTATGCTTTGTTTTGTTTTCCTCCATAGGGGTCCAAATTTTATGGAAATGAACTTAAGAAAGAAAAGCAAGTCAACCAACGAATTGAAAATATGATGCAACAAAAGGCTCAAATCACCTGCCAACAGCTAAGAAAGGCACAATTACAGGTATTAATTAAATTGTTAAATAGAGCAGAAGCTGGTAGAATAGTAATTGTCAGTTAAAATGCATTATCAAGTCATAACTGAAAACAAGATAAAATGTAAATCTTCATTATATTGTAAAGCATACATATTCAGCAAATGAACATACTGTGCTTAGTGTTGCTCTATTCACTTGCATAAAGACTCCACACCTAGACATTGTTACCTCTATTATACAGAAGAGTAAATGAAATTTTAATTAGGTCGAGTAACTTGCCCAGGTTGATAGGACAGGTAGTTGGCAGAAGTAGGATTTAATCCAAAGCCTATGTTCTTTTTATTGTATACATATTTGGCAGCTAGAAAAGACCACAGGATAAATGTAGCATGTTTTCTGCAATGCTGATTTTGCAAAAAATATTTGAGGAATATGTTACTTAAGTTGGAGAGTAACTTAAAACAAAGTTTCCTCTTCTATTAAAAGTTATTTTAGGAGAAAAGTTTGGGAAGATCCAATTTGCCAGGGTACTGTGTGGTAGGTTGACAACTCAAAGCAGTCAAATTTCTGCTAGTAATACAAGTCATAGCAAGAGGAGTTTACTCTTTATCAAAATCTGATCCAATGTTAAAGCTCTAGTCTGTAAGGTAACAATGAAATTATATTAATCTAATATGCTACAAAATCATTCTCTTGTGATAAAGAGTTCAGAGATTATAAATTTTATGTTTTCTTTACCAAACTATAATGTGTCATTTTTGATCATATGCCTTCTCAGAACACAAGATAATTTTTAAGTGGTCTTTTATTATGATGAAAGATGATTTATTTGTTATATCATTTTTAATGCTTCACAGCATTCCACTGTATGGAGGTACCATAATTTATTTACCATATCCCCCCTTGATTTCAGTTTTTTGTTTTATACACAACCCTGTGATTATCATGTTTTTTTTTTTTTTGAGACGGAGTCTTGCTCTGTCACCAGGCTGGAGTGCAGTGGCGCAATCTCAGCTCACTGCAACTCCACCTCCCAGGTTCAAATGATTCTTCTGCCTCAGCCTCCCAAATAGCTGGGACTACAGGCACATGCCACCATGCCTGGCTAATTTTTGTATTTTTAGTAGAGACAGGGTTTCACCATGTTTACGAGGATGGTCTCAGTCTCTTGACCTCGTGATCTGCCCGCCTTGGCCTCCCAAAGTGCTGGGATTACAGGCATGAGCCACCGCCCCCAGCCTGTCATTCTTACCTTTGCACTCTAGTGCTGTTATTTTGACCAAAGATGCTGTCATTTTACATTTTCTGCATGAGAGTATTGATTTCCTCTTACAGTTGTAAGCCATTAATATTTCCTTATTGTGAAAAGTTCCTCTTTTATTCTGTTTGTTAGTATATAGGCTAAGTGGCTAGCACAAGAGAGTAAAAATGTAATATTTTAAATAAGAGCTGCTTTCTTTCTCATGTAAGTAAGTAGTTCTAGCTGGTGAGTGACTCTGATCATCATTTAGAGACCCAGGTTCTTTAAATCATGTTGTTCCATCATCCCCTGGTGTTATCTTTACCTGAATTAACAAAACTGAATTATCTCCAATCCATATTTCATCTCCTGGTTAACGAAGAAAGAAAGGGAAAAAATTGAAGGCAGGTACAGTAATTTGCTATTAAACAAGTGAAAAATAAGTTGCACACATTACTTCAGCTCACATTCTTTGGCAAGAATTTAAGTTACATGGCCACACCTAACTGCAAGAGAAGCTGTAACTTTAGCTGCGTGGCCATATGTCCAGCTGAAAATCTACTACTATGGAAGGAAGGAAGAATAGATTTTGGGGTTCAAGTAGCAGTCTGGAGCAATATCCTTTCCCCACATTTCTAGGGGATTTATATCCATTTCTCTGGACTTATAAGGCCTTATATATTAGAGATCTTTTTCTTGCCATTTGTTATGAATATTTTTCCAATATATTGTCTTTTAATTTTGCAGTTTTTCTCATATAATTTTTAATGTTTATGTAATCAAATCCAGTGATTTTTTTTTAAATACTATATCTATCTAGATCTCCCTTTCACTTCAAAATTTATTTTTTTAACTTTTAAGTTCAGGGGTACATGTGCAGGTTTGTTATATAAGTAAACTGGTGTCATGGAGGTTTGTTGTACAGATTATTTTGTCACCCAGGTATTAAGCCTAGTACCTATTAGTTATTTTTCCTGATCCTCTCCCTCCTCCCACCCTCCACCCTCCACCCTCCACCCTCCAGTAGACCCAAGTGTGTGTTGTTCTCCTCTATGTGTCCATGTGGTTTCATGATTTAGCTCCCACTTATAAGTGAGAACATGCGGTATTTGGTTTCTGGCCCTTTGTTAGTTACTAGGGATAATGGACTCCAGCTCCATCCATGTTCCCTCAAAAGATCTTATTTCCTTTTTATTGCCACACAGTATTCCATGGTGTATATGTACAAAATTTTCTTTATCCAGTCTACCATTGATGAGCATTTAGGTTGATTCCATGTCTTTGCTGTTGTGAATAGTGCTACAGTGAACACACACATGCATGTATAAAAAGACCTTATTTTTCAAAGCAGTTTTAGGTTCACAGCAAAATTGAACAAAAGGTATGAAGATTTTCCATATACTCCTTTCTCCCCACAGGCATAGCCTGCCCTACTATCATCATCCCCCACTAGAAGGGGTACATTTGTTACAGTTGATGAACCTATGTTGACACATTATTACCCAAAGTTGGTAGTTTACATTAGGGTTCAGTATTGGTGGTGTACATTCTGTGGGTTTAGACAAATGTACAGTGAGGTGCATCTGCCATTATAGTATCATGCAGAGTAGTTTCACTGCCCCCCGCCCCCCGCAAAAAATACTCTGTGCTCCATCTATTCATCCCTCCCTCCCCCACTAACTCCTGGAAATCACTGACCTTTTTACTATCTCCATAGTTTTCCCTTTTCCAGAATGCCATATGTTAGGATCATACAGGATGTAGTCTTTTCAGACTGACTGCTTTTACTTAGTAGTGTGCATTTACCTTTCCTTCATATCTTTTCATGGCTTGATAGTTCATTTATTTTATGTGCTGAATATTATTCATTTGTCTGGATGTACCACGGCCAATTTTGTGTATTTATTTATTTTTGAGATGGAGTCTCTCTCACTTTGTTGCCCAGGCTGGAGTGCAGTTGTGCGATTTTGGCTCACTGCAACCTCCACCTCCTAGGTTCAAGCTATTCTCCTGTGTCAGCCCCCTGAGTAGCTGGGATTGCCAGCACCCGCCACTATGCCTGGCTAATTTTTGCATCTTTTAGTAGAGACGGGGGTTTCACCATGTTGGCCAGTCTGGTCTCGAACTCCCAGCCTTATGTGATTGCCTGCCTTGGCCTTCCAGAGTTCTGGGATTACAGGTATGAACCATACCACAGACAACTGAATAATATTCAGCACATAAAATAAATGAACTATCAAGCGGTTAATCCATTTACCTACTGAAGGTCACTTTGGTTGCTTCTAAGTTTTGGCAGTTATGAATAAAGTTGCTGTAAACATCCATGGAAAACTTATGTGTGGACATAAGTTTTCAGCTCCTTTGGGTAAGTAAATAAATATGGTAAAATAAAAATATGTTTAGTTTTATAAGAAACTGCCAAACTGTCTTCCAAAATGACTATACCATTTTTTCTTCATTCCAGCAATGAATTCCTGTTGCTAAATATCATTGCCATCATTTGGTGGTGTCAGTAATGTGAATTTCGGCTATTCTAATAGGTGTATAGTAGTATCTCATTGTTGTTTTAATTTGCATGTCCCTGATGACATATGATGTGGAGCATCCTTTTGTGTGCTTTTGTATATTTGCCATCTGTATATCTTCTTTGTTGAGGTGTCTGTTAAGGTCCTTGACCATTTATAATCAAGTTGTTTGTTTTCTTATTCTTACTTTTTGAGAGTTCTTCATGTATTTTGGGCAGCAGACCTGTATCGGAGATGTCTTTTGCAAATATTGTTTCCCAACCTGTGGCTTTTCTTTTTATTCTGTTGACGGTATCTTTCACAGAGCAGAAATTGTTTACTTTAATGAAGTCCAGTTTATCAATTCTTTATTTCATGGATTGTGCCTTTGATATTTTATCTAAATAGTCATCTTCAAATCCAAGTCCATTTAGATTTTTTCTTCAGTTCTCTTCTAGGAATTTTATAGTTTTGCATTTTACATTTAGATCTGTGATTTGAGTTTATTTTTGTGAAGGATGTAAGTTCATCTTTTTTTTTTTTTAACATGTAGATATCCAGTTGTTCCAGCACAATTCGTTAAAAAATTCTTTTCTTGCTAGGTGTGGCGGCTCATGCCCGTAATCACAGCACTTTGTGGGGCCAAGGTGAGAAGATTGCTTGAGCCCAGGGGTTCAAGACCAGCCTAGGCAAAATGGCAAGACCCTGTCTCTACAAAAAATAGAAAAAAATTAACTGGGCATGGTGGCACATGCCTATGGTCCTAGCTATTTGGGAGGCTGAGGTGAGAAGATTGTTTGGGCCTGGGAGATTGAGGTGGCAGTGAGCTGTGATTGCACCACTGCACTCCAGCCTGGGCAACAGAGTGCGACTGTGTCTCAAGAAAAGAATAAAAAAGAAACTCTTCTCCGTTATGTTGAGTCATTGCTCTTTTGTCAAAGACCAGTTGTCTGTATTTTTGTGAGTCTGTTTCTGAGCTCTGTATTCTGTTTCATTGGTCTGTTTGTCTTTTCTTTTACCAATACCACACTATCTTAATTACTGTAACTTTATGGTAAGACTTGAAGTCAAGTAGTGTCAGTTTTTCAGTTTTGTTCTTCTTCAATATTATGTTGGGTAGTTAGATCTTTTGCCTCTTCATATAAATTTTAGAATAAGTTTGTTAATCTCCACAAAATAACTTGCTGGGATTTTGACTAGGACTACATTGAGTGTGTAGATGATGTTGGGAAGAACTGACATTTTATAATAGAGTGTTCCTATTCATGAACATGGAAAATCTCTCCATTTAAAGATGCTCCTTGACTTACAATGGAGTTACATTGGGATAAATCCATTATAAAGTTGAAAAATTGTAAGTCAAACCATCATAAGTCCAGATGCTCCCTGACTTACCGTGGGGTTATATCCAGATAAACCCTTCATAAAGTTGAAAAATCTTAAGTTGAACCATCATAGGCCAGAGACTGTATTTAGTTCTTCTTTGCTTTCTTTCTTCAGACTTTTGTAGTTTTCCTCATGTTGATCTTGTACATATTTTGTTACATTTGTACCTAAGTATTTCATTTTTGGAGATTTAATGTAAATTGTAATGTGTTTTTTTGTTTTGTTCTGTTTTTGAGACAGAGTCTCCCTCTGTTACCCAGGCTACAGTGCAGTGGCATGATCTCGGCTCACTGCAACCTCCTCTTCCTGGGTTCAAGAGATTCTCCTGCCTCCACCTCCTGAGTAGCTGGGAATACAGGTGCCCACCACCAAGCCCAGCTAGTTTTTATATTTTTAGTAGAGACAGAGTTTCACTGTGTTGGCCAGACTAGTCTTGAACTCCTGAACTCAAGTGATCCACCCACCTCAGCCTTCCAAAGTGCTGGGATTACAGGCGTAAGCTACCATGTTCGGCCTGTGATGTGTTTTAAATTTTAAATTTTGCTTGTTCATTGATGGTATATAGGAAAGTGGTTGACTTTTGTATCTTAATCTTATATCTTATAAGTGATTATTATCACTTATTGGTTACAGAAACAATATTCTTATAAAGGTTTTTTTTTTCTTTTTGGTATGGTACTTGGAAAAGTATTCCTCACAACCATGCCTATGTCTTTTTTTAGTATTTTTATAGCTCTTGGCATACTCAAATCTTTAGTCAATTTGGAATTTGTTTTGCTGTAAGGTGTGAAGTACGTTTTTCTTAAATGGTGTTATATTTTTCTTACATAGTATTATTTTCCCTAAATGGTGATTCACTAGTCCCAGTTCCATTTATTGAATCACGAATCCTTTCTTCATTGAGTTGAAATGAGGCACTTCCAAATAAGAAAAATTCTTGTTGTTCTTTGATTTATTTCTGGACTCTCTCTTCTAATTAATTCAGTCTTTTCCTGTATCAGTACCATACAGTTTTAGTTGTTGAACAGTAGGAATATAGTTTAATATTCTCTCTCATAACTCTTTAAAATATTGTTTTGTTTTTCTCATGAATGTTTCTTTCAAATAAACTTAGGCATCATTTTATCGAGGTTTTAAAAAAATCAGTTCTAGCCACAATCGTGTTATTTTTAAATTGATATTAATCCTTAAGCAATGTACTTTCTGGACATTTTTGTTTTATTGATCTATAACCTACAAATATATTTAACAGTTTTAATGATACAGTATATGAGTGTAACTGTTAGCTATTCATACTATTTTTAAAGCTCATATCCTTAAATATGCTAATAATCCGAAGGAACAAAAAGTGTCTTTCACTGTGTCGTAGAATTTAAGATTTTGTTCCAGTTTTGGTTGACTATTTCTTCGGAGGCTCTCTGGCATCTTTTGCAACAGGAATGGCAGGAAATGTGTTTTATGTTGATTGTTAAATTGTTTCATGTGTTGAGCTTCCTCCAAAAGAAGTTGTATAAATGGGAGAGGATTGAGGAAGTTTAAGGAGTCAAGAAGGTCTGAGAGAACTTGTTTTCATAGGACATGTGTTTCTATTTTAGAGTCTTAAAATTTCCAAGTACTCGATTTTATTATGTGTGATATGATAGTATGAACTATTTGCTAGTCTAGCCGACGTAAGCAACTTCAGCAGGCATGAACTCCCAGGGTGCTGAGAACCTCTCTAAGTATACTCCACCCTTTCCCACTCCCATTAGACTTCTTAAAGGCACAGTCATTTTTGTAACTAACAAATTGTCGTATAGTAACGTGGGTTCATAAATTGAGTAGACAAATGTTCATGTTACGTTACATGACAGCTATACAGCAAATCAGTGCATTTTGACCATTTTAGCAATTTATTGATTTGGGTTTTTTTTTTTTTTTAAGAGAGAGATAAGGTTTCTCTCTGTCACCGAGGCTGGAGTGCAGTGGTGCTATCATGGCTCACTGCAATCTCCAACTACTGGGCTCAAACAATCCTCCTGCCTCGGCCTCCCAAGTAGGTGGGACTATGGGTACACACCTCCACACTCAGTTAATTAAAAAAATTTTTTGTAGAGACAGCATCTCACTATGTTACCAGGGCCAATCTCAAACTCCTGGCCTCAAGCTACCCTTCTACTTCAGCTTCCCAAAGGGATTAGAGGCATGAGCCACTGGGCCTGGCCAACAATTGATTTTATTAACTCAGATTTATTCAGCAGTCTTGGGAAAATACTAAGTTAAGAAAACAAACAAAAAGTTATTTCTGAACTAGTCTCCTCAGTGTAATAGAAATGAGGGATTTTTAAAGAAAATAAGACATAACATGGATAGAAAATATACCATTACGGTTTGATTTGAGTGTATTTCAACATTACAGACTTTTAAAAATCTATTATAGGGAAGCATTATAACATAATCAAAAACAGACTACAGAGTAACCTGGTTTTAGTGTTTAGTGCTAACATTTACTAGCTCTGTAATTTAGGGCAAATTATTTACTCTTACTGACCTTTAGCTTCATATATACAATGGGAACAATAATTATGATCTCAGAATTATTTTGGCCAGTAAATGAGTTAACATAGGAAGCCCTTAGCATATTATATGACACATATAATATGCTCAATAAATGTCACTTCTACTTTTATAATTACAGATAATATCATTAAACCCTTATTGTATCCCTAGATAGGTGCATTTTATGAGTGTCTCTTTTAATGCTTTCAATAAACTATTGAGGTTGGTTTAGTACCATTTTACAAATAAGGAAAGTAAGCATGAAAGGGGTTAAATTGCTCCCTGTGCTATAACTAATGAGTTGCACTACTAGGACCCAAACCAAAGCCCTTAATTCTTTTGGTTGGTTTCTTTTTTAATTTTTTTTTTATTATTATACTTTAAGTTCTGAGATAGATGTACAGAACATGCAGGTTTGTTACATAGGTATACATGTGCCATGGTGGTCTGCTGCATGCATCAACCCATCATGTACATTAGGAGTTCTCCTAATACTATCCTTCCTCTTGCTTCCCAGGCCCTGACAGGTCCCATTGTGTGATGTTCCCCTCTCTGTGCCCATATGTTCTCATTTTCACCTCCCACTTACGAGTGAAAACTTGCAGTGTTGGGTTTTCTGTTCCTGTGTTAGTTTGCTGAAAATAATGGTTTCAAGCTTCATCTGTGTCCCTGCAAAGGACATGAACTCATTCTTTTTTATGGCCGCATAGTATTCCATGGTATGTATGTGCTACATTTTCTTTATCCAGTCTATCATTGATGGGCATTTGGGTTGGTTTGAAGTCTTTGATATTGTGAATAGTGCTGCAATAAACAATAAAATAGTGCATGTGTTTTTATAGTAGAATGATTTCTAATCCTTTGGATATATACCCAGTAATGGGATTGCGGGGTCAAATGGTGTTTCTGATTCTAGATCCTTGAGGAATCATCACACTGTCTTCCACAGTGGTTGAACTAATTTACCACCAACAGCATAGATGCATTCCCATTTCTCCACATACTGTCTAGCATCTGTTGTTTCCTCACTTTTTAATGATCACCATTCTAACCGGCATGAGATGGTATCTCATTCTGGTTTTGATTTGCATTTCTCTAATGACCAGTGATGATGTGTTTTTTTTCATACATTTGTTGTTTGTTTGTTTTTGTATAAGATGTAAGGAAGGGGTCCAGTTTCAGTTTTCTGCATATGGCTAGCCAGTTTTCCCAACACCATTTATTAAATAGGGAATCCTTTCCCCATTGCTTGTTTTTGTCAGGTTTGTCAAAGATCACATGGTTGTAGATGTGTGGTTGTGGATCTGAGGGCTCTGTTCTGTTTCATTGGTCTATGTATCTGTTTTGATACCAGTACCATGCTGTTTTGGTTACTGTAGCCTTGTAGTATAGTTCAAAGTCAGGTAGTATGATGCCTCTAGCCTTCTTCTTTTTGCTTAGGATTGTCTTGGCTATACAGGCTCTTTTTTGGTTCCATGTGAAATTTAAAGTAGGGTTTTCTAGTTCTGTGAAGAAAGTCAGTGGTAGCTTGATGGGAATAGCATTGAATCTATAAATTACTTTGGGCAGTATGGCCATTTTCATGATATTGTTTCTTCCTTTGAATGGGCATGGAATGTTTTTCTATTTGTTTGTGTCCTCTCTTATTTTCTTAATCAGTGGTTTGTAGTTCTCCTTGAAGAGGTCCTTCACTTCCCTTGTAAGTTGTATTCCTGAGTATTTTATTCTCTTTGTAGCAATTGTGAATGGGATTTCACTCATGATTTGGCTCTTTGTTTGTCTTATTGGTATTTGGGAAAGCTTGTGATTTTTGCACATTGATTTTGTATTGTGAAACTTTGCTGAAGTTGCTTAACACCTTAAGGAGTTTTGGAGCTGAAATGATGGGGTTTTCTAAATTTGCAGTCATGTTATCTGCAAACAGAGATCATTTGACTTCCTCTCCTTCTATTTGAATACCTTTATTTCTTTCTCTTGCCTGATTGCCCTGGCCAGAACTTCCAATACTGTGTTGAATAGGAGTGGTGAGAGAGAGCATCCTTGTCTTGTGCCAGTTTTCAAAGGGAATGCTTCCAGCTTTTGCTCATTCAGTATGATACTGGCTGTGGGTCTGTCATAAATAGCTCTTATTATTTTGAGATATGTTTCATCAATACCTAGTGTATTGAGTGTTTGTAGCATGAAGGGGTGTTGAATTTTATTGAAGGCCTTTTCTGCATCTATTGAGATAATCATGTGGTTTTTGTCATTGGTTCTCTTTATGTGTGGGTTACACTTATTGATCTGCATATGTTGAACCAGTCTTGCATCCCAGGGATGATGTCACCTTGATCATGGTGGATAAGCTTTTTAACATGCTGCTGGATTTGGTTTGCCAGTATTTTATTGAGGATTTTAGCATTGATGTTCCTTGGCCTGAGATTTTCTTTTTTTGTTATGTTTTTGACAGGTTTTGATATCAGGATGATGCTGGTCTTATGAAATGAGTAAGAGAAGTCCCTCTTTTTCTATTGTTTGGAATAGTTTTAGAAGGAATGGTACCAGTTCCTCTTTGTAGCTCTGGTAGAATTCGGCTGTAAATCTTTCTGGTCCTGGGTTTTTTTGGTTGGTAGGCTATTAATTACTGCCTCTATTTCAGAACTTGTTATTGGTCTATTCAGCAATTTGACTTCTTCCTGGTTTAGTCTTGGGAGAATGTATGTGTCCAGGAATTTATCCATTTCTTGTAGATTTTCTAGTTTATTTGCATAGAGGTGTTTAAAGTATTCTCTGATGGTAGTTTGTATTTCTGTAGGATCAGAGGTGGTATCCCTTTTATCATTTTTTATTGCATTTATTTGATTCTTCTCTCTTTTCTTCTTTATTAGTCTGTCTAGCAGTCTATTTTGTTAATCTTTTTTAAAAATCAGCTCCTGAATTCATTGATTTTTTTGAAGGGTTTTTTTTTTGTGTCTCTGTCTCCTTCAGTTCTGCTCTGATCTTATTTATTTCATGTCTTCTGCTAGCTTTTGAATTTGTTAGCCCTTGCTTCTTTAGTTCTTTTAATTGTGATGTTACGATGTGTATTTTAGATGTTTCCCGCTATCTCCTGTGGGCATTTAGTGCTATAAATTTCCCTCTTAACACTGCTTTAGCTGTGTCCCAGAGATTCTGGTACATTGTGTCTTTGTTCTCATTGGTTTCAAAGAACTTACTTATTTCTGCCTTGATTTTGTTATTTATCCAGGAGTCATTCAGGAGCAGGTTGTTCAGTTTCCAGGTATTTGTGCAGTTTTGAGTGAGTTTCTTAATCCTAAGTTCCAATTTGATTGCATTGTGGTGTAAGAGACTGTTATGATTTTCTTTCTTTTGCGTTTGCTGTGGCATATTTTATTTCCAATTATGTACTGAATTTTAGAACAAGTGCTGTGTGGTGCTGAGAAGATGTATATTCTGTTGATTTGGGGTGGAGAGTTCTGTAGATGTCTATTAAGTCTGCTTGGTCCACAGCTGAGTTCAAGTCCTGAATATCCTTGTTAATTTACTGTCTCATTGATCTGTCTAATATTGACAGTGGGGTGTTAAAGTCTCCCACTGTTATTGTGTGAGAGTCTAAGTCTCTTTGTAGGTCTCTAAGAACTTGCTTTGTGAATCTGGGTGCTCCTGTATTGGGTGCATATATATTTAGGATAGTTAGCACTTCTTGTTACATTGATCCCTTTACCATTATATAATGCCCTTTGTCTTTTTTGATCTTTGTTGGTTTGAAGTCTGTTTTATTGAGACTAGGATTGCAACCTCTGCTTTTCTTTTTTTCTTTCCCTTTGCTTGACAAATCTTCCTCCATCCCTTTATTTTGAGCCTATGTGTCTTTACACATGAGATGGGTCTCCTGAATACAGCACACCAATGAGTCTTAACTCTTTATCCAATTTGCCAGTTTGTATCTTTTAATTGGGGCATTTAGCTCATTTACCTTTAAGGTTAATATTATTATATGTGAATTTGATCCTGTCATGATGCTAGCAGGTTATTTTGCCCATTAATTTATGCAGTGTCTTCATAGTGTTGATGATATTTATAATTTGGTATGTTTTTTGCAGTGGTTCGTACTGATTTTTCCTTTCCATATTTAGTGCTTCCTTCAGGAGCTCTTGTAAGGCAGGCCTGCTGGTGACAGAATCCCTCAGCATTTGCTTATCTGTAAAGGATTTTATTTCTTCTTTGCTTATGAAGCTTCGTTTGGCTGGATATGAAATTCTGGGTTGAAAATTCTTTTCTTTAGGAATGTTGAATGTTGGCCACCACTCTTTTCTGGCTTGTAGGGTTTCTGCAGAGAGATCTGATGTTATTTTGATGGCCTTCCCTTTGTGGGGAACCCAGTGTTTCTCTCTGGCTGCCCTTTTCCTTCATTTCATCCTTGGTGAATCTGACGATTATATGTTTTGGGGTTGCACTTCTCTAGGAATATCTTTGTGGTGTTCTTTATATTTCCTGAATTTGAATGTTGGCCTGTCTTGCTAGGCTGAGGAAGTTCTCCTGGATAATATCCTGAAGTGTGTTTTCCAAGTTGGTTCCATTCTCCCTGTCACTTTCAGGTACACCAATCAAATGTAGGTTTGGTCTTTTCATCTAGTCCTATATTTTTGGTAGCTTTGTTCATTCCTTTTCACTATTTTTTCTCTCATCTTGCCATCACACTTTATTTCATTAAGTCGAACTTTAATCTCTGATATTCTTTCTTCTGCTTGATCAATTCAGCTATTGATACTTGTGTATGCTTCACGAAGTTCTTGTGCTGTGTTTTTCAGCTCTATCAGGTCATTTATGTTCTTAACTAAACTGGTTATTCTAGTTGGCAGTTCCTGTAACCTTTTATCAAGATTCTTAGCTTCCTTGCATTGGGTCAGAACATGCTCCTTTAGCTTGGAGGAGTTTGTTATTACCCACCCTCTGAAGCCTACTTCTGTCAGTTCCTCAAACTCATTCTCCATCCAGTTTTTTTCCTTGCTGGCAAGGAGTTGTGAGCCTTTGGACGAGAAGAGGCATTCTGGTTTTTGGAATATTCAGCCTTTTTGCACTGTTTTTTCTTCATCTTTGTTGATTTATCTACCTTTGGTCTTAGACGTTGGTGATCTTCACATGGTCGTCCTTTTTGTTTATGTTGATGCTATTGCTTTCTGTTTGTTAGTTTTTCTTCTAACAAGCCCCTCTTCTGAAGGTCTGCTGGAGTTTGCTGGCGGTCCACTCCAGACCCTGTTTGCCTGGGTATCACCAGCGGAGGCTGCAGAACAGCAAAGATTGCTGCCTGTTCCTTCCTCTGGAAGCTTCCTTCCAGAAAGGCACCCGCTGGATGACAGCCACAACTCTCCTGTATGAGGTGTCTGTCAACCCCTGCAGTCAGGAGGCACGGGGTCAGGGATCCACTTGAGGAAGCAGTCTGTCCGTTACCAGAGCTCGAGTGCTGTGCTGGGAGATCCACTGCTCTCTTCAGAGCCAGCTGGCAGGAACGTTTAAGTCTGCTGAAGCTGCACCTACAGCTGCCCCTTCCCCCAGGTGCTCTGTCCCAGGGAGATGGGAATTTTATCCATAAGCCCCTGACTGGTGCTGCTGCCTTTCTTTCAGAGATGCCCCACCCAGAGAGGAGGAATCTAGAGAGGCAGTCTGGCCACAGGGGCTTTGAGGAGCTGTGGTGGGTTCTGCCCAGTTCAACCTTGCCTGCAGCTTTGTTTACACTGTGAAGGGAAAACCCTCCTGCTCAAGCCTCAGTAATGGTGGACGACCCTCCCCATGCCAAGCTTGAGCATCCCAGGTTGACTTCAGACTGCTGTGCTGGCAGCGAGAATTTCAAGCCAGTGGATCTTAGCTTCCTGGGCTCCTGGGGGTGGGTTCTGCTGAACTAGACCACTTGGCTCCCGGGCTTCAGCCCCCTTTCCAGTAGAGTGAATGGTTCTATCTCGCTGGCATTCCAGGTGCCACTGGGGTACAAAAAAAAGAAAAAAACAACTCTGCAGCTAGCTTGGTGTCTGCCCAACTGGCGGCCCCATTTTGTGCTTGAAACTCAGGGCCCTAGTGGTATTGCCACCTGAGGAAATCTTCTGGTCTGCAGATTGCGAAGACAGTGGTAAAAGCTAGTATCTGGGCCAGATAGCACCGTCCCTCACTCATGGCACAGTCTCTCATGGCTTCCCTTGGCTAGGGGAAGGAGTTCCTGACCCCTTGGGCTTCCCATGTGAGGAGACGCTCCACCGTGCTTCTGCTCGCCCTCTGTGGGCTGCACCCACTGTCTAACCAGTCCCATTGAGATGAGCTGGTTACCTCCATTGGAAATGTAGAAATCAC
>CAUYLG010021651.1:0-14828 GCA_963573385.1 Cacajao melanocephalus | reverse complement strand
TGCCCCTCCTCACAGTTTCCATGCAGACCCCTTGAAGAGGGAGGGGCCTAGGGAGCCCCACCTTGTCATGTACCATCAATAAAGTCCCCTGTGCTCAGCCAAAAAAAAAAAAAATGGCAGGCCAGGCATGGTGGCTCACATGGGTAATCCCAGCACTTTGGGAGGCTGCAGCAAGTGGATCACCTGAGGTCAGGAGTTTGAGACCAACCTGACCAGCATGGAGAAACCCCGCCTCTACTAAAAATACAAAATTAGCCAGGCATGGTGGCACATGCCTGTAATCCCAGCTACTCGGGAGGCTGAGGCAGGAGAATCGCTTGAACCCAGGAGGCGGAGGTTGCGTGAGCTGAGATCGTGACACTGCGCTCCAGCCTGGGCAACAAGACCAAAACTCAGTCTCAAAAAAAAATTTTTCAGCAAAATCTCATAATATTTTAAGATAGTTTAGGAATACACACATTCAAAGCCATCCTGGGCAGCATGCACCCTGCAGGCAATGAGATGGACAAGCTTGCTCTAGCCAGGGAACCCTAATTTCCTGCATCTCATTACCTTGAGGAAAGAGACTAGCATTTCCTAGAAAGGCCAAATACACAGCATACAACCCTCCTCTTCTCAATCTTGTGCCTGTGGCAGACATCACTAATCAATCACAGCACTTTTTCCCCTTCAACCTGAGCCAGGGATGGTGGCTCACACTGTAATCCCAGCACTTTGGGAGGCCCAGGCAGGCGAATCACTTGAGGTCAGGAGTTTGAGATCAGCGTGGCCAAAATGGTGAAACCCTGTCTCTACTAAAAATACAAAAATTAGCCAGGCGTGGTGGCAGGCACCTGTAATCCCAGCAACTCAGGAGGCCGAGGTGGGCGAATCGCTTCAACCTGGGAGATGGAGGTTGCAGTGAGCTGAGATCACACCACTGCACTCCAGCCTGAGGGACAGAGCAAAACTCCATTTCAAAAAAAAAAAAAAGATCCCCAGATGGCATAAGTTGAAACCTATTAACTATACTGAACCAGGGAAAGAACTGGGGGCTCCTCAACTGCCCCTAAGTCTCCCACAAATGGTCCTCCACCCAAGCCCTGTTCATACCTGCTCAAAGAGGTATTCAAATGAGGCTGGGTCCAGGAGTTGCATCCCCTGTGCTATCTGATCTGAGGATGCCTCAGCTCCTGGGGGCCCACAGCGGTACACAGCTGGCTCCTGAGGATTCATGCCATGCCAATTCCGGAAATAAAACCTGCAGGAAGGGAAGGACATAGCTGGGGCTTAGCACAGAGTCAGACCAGCTCCACCACAGGAGGGGACGAGCTTTGCAAAGGGGTCTCCACCCACCTCATGCGGAAATACAGCATCAGGCCTGCATCTCTGGGGATCTCTAGGATGTGGTTTGGGGGCAACCAGACTTGGGCCTGGGCATCGAAGAGGGCGAAGAGATTGAAACAGGGAGGAGTGATACCTGGAACAGGGGAGAAACAAGGTCAGGAGTCGCGTCATGTGCTACTGTCAGCCCGAAGATCCCCCAGACCCAATGTCTGCCTTCACATTCCCTCTGAGGCCGCCTCCCCCGCCTGCAGCTTGAGTCTCATGTTGCCCCTGGGGACAGGACAGTGCATATGCTGACCATGCTGTGGCTCACAGGAGGACTACATTTCCCAGCCTCCCTTGCAGCTAGGGTGGGGTCATTGCACTGGTTTCTAGTCAAAGGGATGGGCACATTTCCAAGCCTAGAAATAAATCCTCTTGCCACTTTCACCACCCAAGGTATGCTGAAGGCTTCTTGTGACAGGTGGTGAAGCTAGAAGATAGAGGTAAACCATCCAACCTGCACTTAATTTTAGGTAAACCTTTTTTTTTTCTTTTTTTTTTTTTTTGATGCAGAGTCTCATTCTGTAGCCCAGGCTAGAGTGCAGTGGTGCGATATTGGCTCACTGCAACCTCTGCCTCCTGGGTTCAAGTGATTCTCCTGCCTCAGCCTCCTGAGTAGCTGGGATTACAGCTGTGTGCCACCATGCCCGGCTATTTTTTTGTATTTTTAGTAGAGACAGAATTTCACCATGTTGGTCAGGCTGGTCTCAAACTCCTGACCTCGTGATCTGCCCGCCTTGGCCTCCCAAAGTGCTGGGATTACAGGTGTGAGTCACTGCACCTGGCCACCTTTTTTTTTTTTTTTGAGATGGAGTCTTGCTCTGTCACCCAGACTGGAGTGCAGTGGCTCAATCTCAGCTCACTGCCTTCTAGGTTCAAGTGATTCTCCTGTCTCAGCCTCCCAAGCAGCTGGAATTACAGGTGCTTGCCACCATACCTGGCTAACTTTGTATTTTTAGTAGAAATGGGATTTCACCATGTTGGCCAGGCTGGTCTTGAACTCCTGACCTCAGGTGATCTGCCCACCTCAGCCTCCCAAACTGCTGGAATTACAGGCATGAGCCACTGTGCTTGGCCGATTTTAGGTAAACCTCGATTATCTTAAGATTTGGGGGGTTTATTTCTGCATCAAAACTTTTCCTAGCCGGACCAATATAACTCTACAAACTGCTGGAATTACCTGGCATCTCCCTGAACTCCAGCCCCAAAGAAACATCCAATCACCTCCTGGCTGTCTTCCCCTGGACATCACAGGACCCCCCTTAGATGTGCCGTGTTCCAAACAACACATCTTATTTGTGGCCCCCAAACCCCAAACCTCCCCTCCTCTGCCCAGTTTTTTTTTTTTTTTTTTTTTTTGAGACAGAGTCTCGCTCTGTTGCCCAGGCTGGTATGCAGTAGCACAATCTCAGCTCACTGCAACCTCTGCCTCCCGGGCTCAAGCAATTCTCCTGCCTCAGCCTCCCAAGTAGCTGAGACTACCAGCATGAACCACCATGCCCAGCTATTTTTTTTTTTTGTATTTTTAATAGAGACGGGTTTCACCATGTTGGCCTGGATGATCTTGATCTCTTGACCTCGTGATCCACCTGCCTCGGCCTCTCAAAGTGCTGGGATTACAGGTGTGAGCCACCGCGCCCAGCCTGTTTTTGTTTTTGTTTTTAAAGAGTTGGGGTCTTTCTTTGCCACTCAGGCTGCAGTGCAGTGGTGCAATCCTAGCTTACTGCAGCCTCAACCTCCAGGACTCAAGAGATCCTTCCATCTCAGTCTCTGGAGTTGATGGGATTATGGGTATGAGCCCCTATGTGTGGCTTCTGCCCATTTCCTCAAACCAGGAACTTGGTTGTTACCTTCAACTTCTCCACCCGCTCCACAATAGACTGGTCATCAAGACCCACTCTTCCTGCACCGCCCATGTCCTGGGATCCACCCACCATCTTCAAATGCAAAGCCCAATCCCAATCCAGCCTGCAGACTTGCCATCATTTCCCGCCAGCCACCCAGTGCATCTTTCTTTCTATTCACATCATTTAAAAATTCTATCTGTGGGCCAGGTGTGGTGGCTCACGCCTGTTATCCTAGCACTTTGGGAGGCTGAGGTGGGCAGATCACCTGAGGTCAGGAGTTCAAGACCAGCCTGGCCAACATGGTGAAATCCCATTTCTACTAAAAATACAAAGTTAGCCAGGCATGGTGGCATGTGCCTGTAATCCCAGCTACTCAGGAGGCTGAAGCAGGAGAATCACTTGAACCTGGGAAGCGGAGGTTGCAGTGAGCTGAGACTGCACCATTACACTCCAGCTTGGGCAACAGATTAAAATTCCATCTTAAAAAAGAAAAAAGCTGGGTGTGGTGGTTCACACCTGTAATCCCAGGACTTTGGGAGGCTGAGACAGGTGGATCATAAGGTCAGAAGATTGAAACCATTCTGGCTAACACAGTGAAACCCCGTCTCTACTAAAAATGCAAAAAACAAAAAAAATCAGCTGGGCTGCTGGTGCACCTGTAATCCCAGCTACTTAGGAGGCTGCTGAGGCAGGAGAATCACTTGAACCCAGGAGGCAGAGGTTGCAGTAAGCTGAGATAGCGCCACTGTACTCCAGTCTGGGCAACAGAGCGAGACTCCGTCTCAAAAAAAAAAAAAAAAAAAAAGAACCAGTCAAAAATACAAAACAAAAATAAAGTAAAAAGTAAAAAAACTAGTTAGACTACTACACACTCTGGCTTAATCCTTCCATGGCTCCCCATTGCTCCCAGAGAATGCCCAACCCCTTGACTCTGAGCACCCCCACCCTGGCTTTTGCCTGCTATGCCCTGGTTTCAATTGTTACTTCCCCTTCTAAACTCTCAAAATTGATACCTGAGTCACCCTGAAGGCCTTTTGCTTCCTTAAACAGATCAGGCTTTCTGGGCTTCCATGCGTGCTGTTCCCTCTGCTGAGCCTGCTTCACATCCCCCTGCATACCTGTCTGAGTCCTTTAAGAATCAGCCATGCCTGGGCAGATCACTTGAGGTCAGGAGTTCGAGATCAGCCTGGCCAACATGGTGAAACTCGTTTCTACTAAAAATACAAAAATTAGCTGGGTGTGGTGGTGGGCGCCTATAATCCTAGCTACTTGGGAGGCTGAGGCAGGAGAATTGCTTGAACCCAGGAGGCAGAGGTTGCATTGAGCCAAGATCACACCATTGCATTCCAGCCTGGTCAGCAAAAGTGAAACTCCATCTCAAAAAAAAAGAGCTGGCCAGGCGTGACTTTTATTACACAGTCAAGAGATTGAGACCATCCTGGCCAACATGGTAAAACCCTGTCTCTACTAAAAATACAAAAATTAGCTGGGCATGGTGGCACGTGCCTGTAGTCCCAGCTACTTGTGAGGCTGAGGTAGGAGAATCGCTTGAACCTAGGAGGCGGATGTTGCAGTGAGCCAATTTTGTGCCACTGCACTCCAGCCTGGCAACAGAGCAAGCCTCCATCTCAAAAAAGAAAAAAATAAATAAAGAAAAAAGAAGAATCAATCGTGGCCGGGTGGGATGGCTCATGCCTCCCCACACTTTGGGAGGCTGAGGTGGGTGGATCACTTGAGCCCATCTACTGCAGACTACAGACTTTTTGTTAATGACACAGGGTCTCACTCTGTCCCCCAGGCTGGGATGCAGTGATGCAACCATAGCTCATTGCAGGCTTGAACTCCTGGCCTCAAGCGATCCTTTTGCCTCAGCCTCTCAAGTAGCTGGGACTACAGACATGCATCAACACACCTGGCTAATTTCTAAAATTGTTTTGTTGAGATAGGGTCTCCCTATGTTGCCCAGGCTGGTCTCCAACTACTGGTCTCAAGCAATCCTCCTGCCTGGGCCTCCTCAAGTGCTGGGATTACAGGTGTCAGCTACTGCATCTGGGCAAGTTTTCTGATTTATTATATTTCTTGCTATCTTCCTAAAATTTCAGCTCTACAAAGGCACTGATTTGCAGCTGCCACACAGTAGATGCTCACAAAATGTTCGCTGTATGAATGGATGCATGGATGGATGGATGGATGGATGAGAGGATGGGTGGATGGATAAATGGGTGGGTGGGTGGAGGAGTGGGTGAGCGTGTGGGTAAATGGGTTGATGGGCGTGTAGGTGGATGAATGGATGGATGGATAGATGGGTGGGTGGATGGGTGAGTGGGTGGATGGATGGATGGACAGATGGGTGGGTGGCTGGGTGTGTGGATGGATGGATGGATGGATGGATGGGTGGGTGGGTAGATGGATGGATGGATAGATGGGTGGGTGGCTGGGTGTGTGGGTGGATAAATGGATGGATGTGTGGGTGGGTGGATGAGTGGGTGGGTGGATGAGTGGGTGGATGGGTACGTGGGTACATGGGTGGATGGATGGATGGGGGGATGGATTGGTGGATGGGTGAGGGGATGGATGGGTGGGTGGGTGGATGAATGGTTGGATGGATGGACGGATGGATGGACGGATGGATGGACGGATGGATGGGTGGGTGGGTGGATGAATAGTTGGATGGATGGGTGGGTGGGTAGGTGGGTGGACAGATGGATGGATGGGGCCCAGCTGCTGCCTGGAAGCCCATGCATCCTCATAGTGTCAGCGCCCCAGACTCACCGAGTTTATGTGCGATGTGAATGCAGACTTCCTCAGCCGTCAGCGATGACTCGCTGAATGTGACCCAGGGCTCCCCGCCGCCTGGACCAGCCCAGTGCAGAAGCACCTTCAGGCTTCCCATGGCAGCCATGGGCTGGGCTCCATCCCCAACAGGCTTGCTGCCCCTGGCCGTCCCCCAATGGCGCAGAGGCATGTTCCCGGCAGGTGGCTCGGCTAGAAAGGGGACAGTCTATCAGCTCTCAACTCTCAGCCCAGAGGCCCCTCACCATTAGTGCCTCAACCTCCCACCCACCCCAGCTGAGGCCTGAGGGGAAGATCCTGGGTTCCCATCTTGGTGTGACATTAAGGACCCAATTCCCTCTCTGAGCCTCGGTTTCCACATTTGTTGGATGGGGTTGGGGTATGCATCCCCACCTAGATCTCTCATCAACGATAACACTGACCCCTCCCCTCTTTCCACAAATTGACACTGATATAAAAATCTGCTCTAGCCAGGTACAGTGGCTCATGCCTGTAATCCCAGGACTTTGGGAGGTTGAGTCAGGAGGATCATTTGAGCCCAGGGGCTGGAGACCAGCCTGGGCCATATAGCAAGACCCTGTTTCTACAAGAAGTTTTGTTTGTTTGTTTGTTTGTTTGAGACGGAGTTTTGCTCTTGTTGCCCAGGCTGGAGTGCAATGGTGTGATCTCGGCTCGAAACCTCCGCCTCCCTGGTTCAAGCAATTCTCCTGCCTCAGCCTCCCAAGTAGCTGGGATTACAGGCATTCGCCACCATGCCCAAAACCCCATCTCTATTAAAAATACAAAAATTTAAAAATAATTTTTGTATTTTTAATAGAGATGAGGTTTTGCCATGTTGGCCAGGCTGGTCTTGAATCTCTGACCTCAAGTGATCCGCCCGCTTTGGCCTCCCAAAGTGCTGAGATTACAGGCTTGAGCCACCATGCCCGGCCTCTACAAGAAATTTTTAAAATTTAGCCAGGTGTGGTGGCACACACTTGTATTCAAGCTACTCAGGAGGCCAAGGTGGGAGGATCTCCTGAGCCTAGGAGTTGGAGGCTGCAGTGAGTAGTGATCACACCACTGCATTCCAGCCTGGGGAACAAAGTAAGATCCTGTCTCTAAAAATATAAATAAATAAATAATAAAAATGAATAAAAAGTAAAATAAAAATCTACTCTTAACATACCTCCCCAAAACAACCGGACAGGTAGTTGTGGTCAAACAGACCCGAGTGCGAGTCCTGGAGCTCCCTGTGTCAACTCAAGCAAGCCACTTAGCGATTCTGGGCCTCAGTTTCCCCATCTGGAAAAGGGAGGTCCTCAGGGTGCTGCCATCAAAAGACGGTTGTGATGTTTCACTGTAGTTCCACATATTCCACATTCAGCGCAGACCTTGTTACAGGCACACACAAAAATAACAAATGTGACTAAAACAAGAATAACATCATTGTCACTCGTTTCATCGTGGTGATGGCCTTCTCTTTCAGGCTGCAATTCTCGTCCCCCACATGTACCCTCATGAGTGACCCCAGTCCCTGTTGACTCACTCAAGCCTAGGAGAATTTATGTCCAGCTCCATCCCCCAAGTCCAGCGCCTGAGCCTCCTGAGGGCGCCAGTGAAGGGGAGGGGCTGTCAGTTCCACCCCTGTTGCTGACTGCACCCTCCTCTGGAAAATGGGCGTGTAACAGTCTCTACCTCAAAAGGTTGCCGGGAGGATTCAAGGCGAGGAGGCAGAGAAAGTGTCTGGCATACAGTAAGCGCTTAACTAACTTTTGCCATTAACACTTATTCATGTTTCAGGTGAGATCCTGGGGATGGGGCTTTCCGGGAGCCTACTTCCTCCCTGCTCATCTCCACAGGACCGGGACCCAGCTTTGAAGACGGGGTCGGGGTGAGGTTTGCAACTGGGAAGACTGCACCCCTCACATCCTCCCCTCAAAACCTCTAAACCCGGCCGGCAGGGGCAGGAACTGGGATGTGCACCCACCGGGCATCAGAGCAGTCCCGAGGCACCAGGTGCTCCCATCAAGACGCGCTGCCAGTCCCCGCGTCGCCTTCCTGCGAACTTCAGACCGCGCCCCTTCCGCGCTCGCATCCGGACTCACCCTTCCGGGGGGACTCAGGCACGAACCGGGACCCCGCTCCACCTCCGCGGGCAGCCACTACTTGTTGCCCGCCGAGACGCCTCCTCCCATTGGCCGCCTGAAACGCGCACGCCCATTGGCAGCGGCCCTGTTCTCCCCGCAGTCACCATTGGAAGTTTTTGAGGTTTTTTTTTTTTTGCCATGGCGGCGGCGCTCGGATTGGTTCTCGGGCTCACTCGTTGCTCAGCCACGATTGGCTATTTAGGCACCCGGATGCGCTTTCACTTCTGCTATTGGCTGTCACGCGGTGAACGGAGAAGTGGGAGGGGCCTGCCAGGGGCAGGCGGGAGAGTGAAATGTGTGGGCAAAGCGGCCAGATCCTGGAGTTTCCCTCTGTGCTGTGGAATTGGGTCAGACGTGCACGGTTCTGACCCTAGGGCACAGGTACATGTCCTCGCCTCGGCGTTCAAGGCTGCAGCGGCCGCCATTCAACCCTCTGACGCCCTGCCCTGTGGCTTCCCGTTCCATCCCGTCCCATCTCCCTTCCCTCGTTTCTACCTGTCCGACTCCACCTTGCTGGCTGGAATTCCCCCTCCTTCACTCCTGAGAGGCTTTCCTGGCCCACCTGCTCCTGTCCTCTTCCTGATCACCTGCAGCGCTGCCCTCTAAAGCTCCCTAGCGGTCAGGGTAGCAGCTTGGACATCCCACCCGATGTGAGTTCAAATCCCCGCTGTGTCTCAAAAAAAAAAAAAAAGAGAGAGAGAGAAAGAAGAAAGAAAGAAAGAAAAGAAAGAAAGAGAAAAGAAAGAAAGGAAAGAAAAGAAAGAAAGAAAGAAAGTGATGGAGACTTGGCCTGGCTGGGCTCAGTGGCTCATCCCTATAATCCTAGCACTTTAGGAAGATGAGGCAGGAGGATAGTCTGAGCCCAGTTGGAGACCAACCTGGGCAATGTAGCAAGACCTTGTCTCTACACAAAATAGAAAAGTTAGTCTGAGGCTGAGGCACAAGAATCACTTGAGCTGGGGAGGTGGATGTTGCAGTGAGCTGAGATCGTACTACTGCGCTCCAGCTTGGGCTACAGAGTGAGACTCCATTTCAAAAAAGAAAGTTTGGCATGGTGGCATGTGCCTGTAGTCCCAGCTACGCTGGAGGCTGAGGTGGGAGGATTGCTTGACCCCGGGCAACTTGACCTCCTGGGCTCTGCTGTATTTTCCTCAGAGTCCTTATTGCAACCTGAAATTTCATGGAAAGTTTCTTTCTTTTCTTTCTTTCTTTTCTTTTTTTTTTTTTTTGAGACAGAGTCTCGATCTGTTTTTCAGGCTGGAGTGCAGTGGAGCAGTCTTGATTCACTGCAACCTCCACCTCTGCCAGGTTCAAGCAATTCTCCTGCCTCAGCATCCCTTGTAGCGAGGATTGCAGGCGTCCGCCACACCTGGCTAATTTTTGTACTTTTAGTAGAGACGGGATTTCACCATGTTGGCCAGACTGGTCTGGAACTCCGGACCTCAGGTGATTCACCTGGCTACCAAAGTGCTGGGATTACAGATGTGAGCCACCGCTCCTAGCTGGGAGGTTTCTCTTTCTCTTTTCTTTTCGTTTCTTTCATTTATTTATTTATTTAGAGATGGAGTTTTGCTCTTGTTGCCCAGGCTGGAGTGCAGTGGCACGATCTGGGCTCACTCAACCTCCGCCTCCCGGGTTCAAGTGATTCTCCTGCCTCAGCCTCCTGAGTAGCTGGGATTACAGGCATACAGCACCATGCCTGGCTGATTTTGTATTTTTTTAGTAGAGACAGGGTTTCTCCATGTTGGTCAGGCTGGTCTTGAACTCCCGACCTCAGGTGATCCCCTCCCGCCTCAGCCTCCCAAAGTGCTGGGATTACAGGTGTAAACCACTGCATCCAGCCCTTTTCTTTTCTTTTTTTGAGACAGAGTCTCACTCTGTTGCCCAGGCTGGAGTGCAGTGCTATGATCTCAATTCACTGCAGTCTCAACCTCCCAGGTTTAGCATTCACAATCCTCCCACATCAGCCTCCCGTGTGGCTGGGACTACAGATGTGCGTTACCACGCCTGGCTAATTTGTGTGTGTGTGTGTGTGTGTGTGTGTGTGTTTTATAGAAATGGGTTTTCACCATGTTGCCCAGGATGGTTTCAAACTGCTGGACTCAAGTGATCCTCCCTCCTTGACCTCCCAAACTGCTGACCTCCCAAACGCCCAGAAGCGTGAGCCACCACACCTGGCCTCGGGAAGTTTCTTTGAGCACCAGTTCTATTGCCTGTCTGTGGTTCTAGGACATCAGCCCCACCAGAAAGAGGTCTGTCTGGTTGTCCGCTGTGCCCTCAGCACCTGGGGTTGTGCCTCAAGCCCAGTAGATGGCTTAAGAAGCCATCTCTGGGGGGAATGAATGGCCTGGGAGCCAGGAATCCCTGGCTGTTGTACAGCCTGCTGCTGGAGGGCTGGTCATGAGCTTTCTCTCTGTTGCCCCCTGGGTACAGCATCAGGAAGCTGAGAGTGCCAGATTGTTCAACAGCCGTCCGGGGCGAGGCTCTGCAATTAGTTGCTAGACCACAGTGAGCCGAATGGGCCTGGGTCCTGGTATTTCCCACTCCTGAAGGAACTGGCAGGAAATGCCACATGGGCCGACTACTAATAGCAATGCTAGTCATACTCCCAATAATAATAATACATCCTAACAGTAAGCTGGGTGTGGTGGCTGGCGCCTGTAATCCCAGCGCTTTGAGAGACAGAGGCAGGAGGATCACTTGAGTCCAGGAGTTCTAGACCATCCTGGGCAACATAGTGAAACCCCGTGTGTACAAAAAATTTAAAAATTAGCAGGGCATGGTGATACACGCCTGTAGTCCCAGCTACTGGGGAGGCTGGGGTGAGAGGATCGCTTGGGTCCAGAGGTTGAGGTTGCAATGAGCTGTGATTGTGTCACTGCACTCCAGCCTGGGCAACTGAGCAAGACCCTGTCAAATAAATAAATAAATGAAACAGCTGACATTTTCCCAGCCTGGACACTGGGCCTAGGGCAGGTATTTAGCCATCCCTGGGCCTTCTCAGATTCTTTGTGAGTGGTATAAGCACCCCTACTTGACAATTGAAGAAAAGAGGCTAAGGAGGCTATTCTGCCAAGGCCTGGGGCCTCCTTCCCAAACTCCCACATCCCATACCTGGCCCATAAGGGAGGCCCCAGACCTCACACGTGACTAACAGGCTGGGGTTTCCCAGGACTGAGGGGTTCTCCAGTGGGGGGCTTTCCATGCTAGCATTGGGACAGTCCTGGGCAAGCCAGGACAGTTGGCCTCACCACTACAGTAGGTTTTCAGGAAGGAACAAAAGCTGGGGGCTTCCCCTGGTCCTTTGGGGGCTGCAGGGAGGGGCCTCCTCAGAGCACCCATGGGACCTGGGAAAAGCCAAGAATTGATGAATTAAAAGTAAAATCCTTTCTGTTTTGATGAATGGGAGAGTTCATGGAACAGCCAGTCTCCTCCTCAATGGGATGGGTTTCCTGGGAATCTTTCTTTCTTTTTTTTTTTTTTTGAGATGGAGTTTCACTCTTGTTGCCCAGGCTGGAATGCAATGGCATGATCTCAGCTCACTGCAGCCTCTACCTCCTGGGTTCAAAGGATTCTCCTGCCTCAGACTCCCAAGTAGCTGGGATTACAGGCGCCCACCATCATGCCCAGCTAATTTTTTGTGTTTTTAGTAGAGATGGGGTTTTGCCATCTTGGCCAGGCTAGTTTCAAACTCCTGACCTCAGGTGATCCGCCCACCTTGGCCTCCCAAAGTGCTGGGATTACAGGCTTGAGCCACTGTGCCTGGCCTCCTGGGGATCTTTCCACAAAAATTCTATGCTCCTTTAGGCACGTGTGCGAACCTGTGTTCTCTGGAAAATTCTCAGGAGCAGCTCCAAACGGGACAGTCAGTGTTGGCCTGAAAGGATACAGGGAAGTAACTGATACACATGAAGGCCGGCACCAGACGGGCTGAGTTCAAGTCCCAGCTCCATCACTGCATCTTGTGGGTGGAGCACATCTTCCTCCTCTGCAAGATGTGGTTATTTACAGTCCCAAACCCAGAGGCATATCAGGTGCATCAAATGAGTTAATACACTTCATAAGCTGGGTGTGGTGGTACATGCTGGTGTGTGAGGCTGAGGCAGGAGAATCGCTTGAACCTGAGAGGTTGAGGTTGCAGTGAGCCAAGATAGTGCCACTGCACTTCAGCCTGGGCAACAGAGCAGGTCTCCATCTCAAAAAAAAAAGGACTGGTGGTGGATAGCCAGATGCGGTGTCTCTTGGCTGTAATTTGAGCTACTCAGGAGATTTCGGCAGGAGAATCATTTGAGCCTAGAAGTTAGAGGCTGGAGTGAGCTATGATTGTGCCACTACACTCCAGCCTGGGTGACAGAGGGAGATCCCATCTTTAAAAAAAAAAAAAAGGCTGGGGAAGGTGACTTATGCCTGTAATTCCAGCACTTTGGGAGGCCAAGGCAGGAGGATCCCTTGAGCCCAGGAGCTTGAGACCAGCCTGGGCAACATAGTAAGACCATGTCTTTACAAAAAAGTTAACCATTAGCTAGGTGTGGTGGCACCCGCCTGTAGTCCCAGATGCTCAAAGGCTGAGATGAGAGGGTAACCCGAGCCTGAGAGGTGGAGGTTTCAGTGGGCTGTGATCCCACCACTGCACTCCAGCCTAGGTGACAGAATGAGATATTGTTTGGAAAAAAAAAATGGAGGAGGGGAATGGATAAGAATATATACAATTTTCTAAAACAAAACTCTGAAAGGAGTGGCAGGGAACTGGGTGGGCGGATAGGCAGGAAGGATGATGAGTTTGTGCCACTCTACCTCCTGATAAAATCTGACGCCTTAATCCCTGTGTCTCTACCAGGACCAGTGCCAGTGCTAAGGTGAGGCACAAAAGTAAAAAGGGTACCAGGAACTTCAATAACCAGCTGCTGTGCTTGGTGGCTCACCCCTGTAATCCCAGCACTTTGGGAGGCTAAAGTGGGCAGATCAATTGAGGTCAGGAGTTTGAGACCAGCCTGGCCAACATGGTGAAACCCGTCTCTATACAAAACACAAAAATTAGCCAGGCATGGTGGGCAGGTGCCTGTAATCCCAGCTACTTGGGAGGCTGAGGTAGGAGAATCGCTTGATCCCGGGAGGCAGAGGTTGCAGTGAGCCTGAGATCACGCCACTGCACTCCAGCCTGGGTGATGGACGTCTCACAAAAGACAAACAAACAAAACCTTCAATAACCAGGAATACAATATTTTGAAAAACCGAAATTAACACCAAAATGTCTATGATGAACAAAAATTAAAATGTTAACTTGGCCAGGTGTGGTGGCTCACGCCTGTAATCCAAGCACTTTGGAGGCCAAGGTGGGCGGATCACCTGAGGTTGGGAGTTCAAGACCAGCCCAACCAACATGGTGAAACCTCGTCTTTAAAAAAAAAAAGTTAACTTGGCAGGGCACACTGGCCTGTATGTAGTCCCAACACTTTGGGAGACTGAGGCTGGCAGATTGCTTGAGCTCAGTTCAAATCCAGCATGAGCAACATGAAGAGACTCCTGATTCTTAAAAATAAATAAAATAAAAAGATCTTGGACGATGTGTGAGGCTCATTCAAGGCTCCAGGAGTCCCCCTACAGCCGGCAACCTGCCGTTCTCGCTGAATGTACAAAGCACTAAGGAAAGTTACTAGATTTGCAGCTCACTCCTGCCCCCTGGTGGTGATTGGCTTGGGCACAACAACTTTCCAGGGTTTTGTTTTGTTTTTTTTCCACACCAATTTGTACTTTCTTATTCTTGAGGTTAGATTCTAAACCCTAAAGATATCCAAACTAGTATTAGATCTATTTATCTATAGCCAGAGACAGCTTATATCACGGTGTCCTTAGCAGCCAAGGCTATTAAAACGTCTTTTCCCCAGGAAGATCCAACAGGAAAAAACAAAGAAACCTCTCTGATTACACTCCAACCATACCCCACCCTCCATTCAAATTGACTGGATAGGCATAGAATGGATAGAACTGATCCATTCTATCTGCTGGATAGAACAGAACACGTAGTTTCCAAACAAGAAAAATCTTATGAGGAAGGGGAGGAGGGGAGAGGAAGGATTCAGCCAGTACTCAGAGTGAAACTAAGCAATATCAGTTTCCTTCATCTTCACACATCTTCAGGTTGCATGTTCGTGGAGTAGTTTAGGAATAAATCCATGGTTTGTGGAGTACTCAAATACCTAGTGGTCTGCTGTATTACATTATGGTTTTCCCCAGCAGTTTCCAAGGCAGCCTCCAAGTCACTGGCAGGAGAATTTGGCTGGAACTGCATGCAGGACTGCAGAGATTCCTCTCCACAGTTATAGAAGGGACTGTTCCAGGCCTGAGCGTTCCAGGAGTGGGTGCTCCAGGACTGGATGTTCCGGGTCTGGTTGATCCACGTTGAATTGCCCCAGGTCTGGTTGTTCCACGCTGGAAGGTTCCCAGTCGTGTTCACCAGGCATCCCTGGTGGTAGGAAGAGTAGAGGCTGGGGTAGGTGGGTGCTGAGGCCTTCTGAGTCACATCACTGGTATTCCTTGGCCAGTTGTTTTTCTGCCACCTCTTAGGTTTCATTCTCTGGTTCTGGAACCAGGTCTTTACCCGTTTGTAGCTGAGATTCAGGATGCTGGAAAGTTCTTGCATCTGCTGAAGGCTGAGGTATTTCTGTCTCTGAAATCTATCATTGAGTACACA
>CAUYLG010021650.1:0-28270 GCA_963573385.1 Cacajao melanocephalus | reverse complement strand
TTTTTCTTTTTTTTTTTTTGAGACAGAGTTTCTCTCTTGTTACCCAAGCTGGAGTGTAATGGCGCAATCTCAGCTTACCGCAACTGCAACCTCCACCTCCTGGGTTCAAGCAATTCTCCTGCCTCAGCCTCCTGAGTAGCTGGGACTACAGGTGCGCACCACCATGCCCAGCTAATTTTTGTATTTTTAGTAGAGACGGGGTTTCACCATGTTGGCCAGGCTGGTCTCGATCTCTTGACCTCGTGATCCACCCGCCTCGGCCTCCCAAAATGCTGGGATTAAAGGCGTGAGCCACCGCACTTGGCCTTTCTCTAGTTCTTTCTGGTGAACTAACTGGACTATAGTTAAACTCATTGCTCTGAATTAAAGGAGTTATTGTTTTTGAATACACCCTTAGGCTTGAACTTCCCTATGTTCTGTTTCAAATAAAGTCAGTTCCTTTAAGGGGAGCTTTGGCACTCTCTCTTCTTACATGTTGCCTGGGCAAAATCTCTGAGCCACTACTCTGGGCACTGGGCAGAGTGCTAGCCTCTGATCATCTTGTTTCTTCCAGCATATCCTACAAATGATCTGGGGTCAAGGTAATTTAGGGCTCCAGTATTCTCAGCCTCACATACCAGGGACAAAGACTGTCCTATAGGCAGAGAGAGTAGGGAGGGAAAGAGAGAGATTAATTTTAAATAATTGGATTATGTGAGTATGGAAGCTGGCAAGTCGAAAATCTGTAGAAAGCCAGAGACGCAGAAGAAAACTGATGCTGTAGTTCAAGTCCAAAGGCCGTCAGGCTGAAGACCCAGGAAAGAGCTCAGGTCATGATTTAAATCCAAATACTGTCTGTTGCAGAATTATCTCTGTCTTAGGGGAGATCAATCATTTGTCCTATTCAGGCTGTAACTGATTGGAGGAGGCTCACCTGTATTAGGGAGGGAAATCTGTTTTACTCAAAGTCTACCAGTTTAAATGTTAATATCTAAAAATATCCTCATAGAAACATCCAAAATGATGCTTTAACACATATATGGGCCAGTGGCCCATCCAAGTTGACACATAAAATTAATTAACTATCATACATGGTAACCCTACCTTGGAAACTGAGGGGAGAGGAAGCCCTGTCTTCTTAGCCACACCCACACATAGTGGAGTTCCCATCAAGCTGAGCTAGGTAGTGGGTAGAAGACAGGGAGCAAGTTGTGACTCAAGTGCCACAGTCCCTCATTGTTCTAACCATATTTTAGTGGATTTTTATGAGTGTTTCTCTCTTTGCTGTATGCCTTTAGAACAATTTCCAGAGACTTTAAATAGTTTGGATTTGTTTAAAGTAGTTTCACCAGTGTTGCTTGTTTTGCTGGGAAGTAGACCAACAGAGCCCCTCATGCCAGCATGGAACTCCTAAGTCCAGGATTATTTCCATAAGCAGGGAGACGTTTGTAAATGAGCCCATTAGGAAGATAAAGGGTGAAGGAGGCAAGGGCTGGAAAGCACATGCCAGGGACAGGAGATAGGCAAGTTAGTAGGACTTACTGACAGGAGCTGGAAAAATATGTAGACTCTCATTTTCATCAGAAGGCTGCTGGGGAATAGGGATAGTAAGCATCAGTACCAAATAGTGCTCTCAGCCAGACCCAGAGGGTCAGCAGGATTCAGGATGGATCATGCCAACATGTGCCCAGAAATGATGTGTGTGCTAGGGACATGAGGCAATGGTGGTCAGAGTGATTCACATCACCGTCTGATCAAAAGCAGTTTCCAGTGTCTTCAGTTGTGACCAATGAACATTGGACCCCATTATGCCTGGGGAGAGCAATGTTCTGCGTCATTCCACACATTTCCCAGCTGCAGCTCTCCAAGCAGTGTTCCATGGGATACCAATATGCTGGGGTTGTTTCTTGCATTGTTCTATACATTTACCCATCCGTCTATCTGCCTATCAGATCTTATTGAGATTTGCTCTGTGCAACCATATTATAGAGGACGCTAAGTTAAGTATGACTATGTCACTCCTCTCTAGAGGAACACAAAATGTCCACAGGCCGATTCTAATAATACACTACAAGGCTAGCAAGAGCAAACAGTGCTTTTCCAGTTGGGGAGTGGAGATCAAAAAAAATATGCTTCAACTACTTCTAAGGATAAGTAGGAGTCAGCCAGCCAGCTTTTAAAAAAATGAGAGGGAGGTGGCATTGCAGGTAGTAGGAATAGTCAGTGGTTAGAGAGGGTTAATGACCATGACACAGTAGGGGGCTGCAAGAGTGCCCTCACAGCTGGAGCACTGGAAACAAATGGGGCGTGGGCAGGAATGAGGCTATGCAAGTATAGCAGATAGGTCACGTTCTGTCCTTGCTTTCTTATACCCAGATTGATATGAGCACCTAAAACAACATGGCCAGAAACTGGCCTTCACATCTCCTCTGCCCATGCTCAAGCAAAGACTATATTCAGCCCCCATTTCTTCTAAAGTTTCTGGTGATCATCTGGCACCCGATTAGCCTCAGTGTCCAGCCAGGCCTAGTCCTTTGACCACTGGCCTTTTTCCTCATGGTAGGAAGGACAGACCTTATTCCATGAGCTCCAGCCAGCTTCCCCTCCCCACTGCCAAGCCACTAAGCTAAGGATTCTCACTCAGCCCAATTCTATCCATCAGGCTGCACACATCTCTGTTCCAAACTCTGGCAGAGCATCTAGGCATGGTATCCTCAGGGGCTATCTGAAAATCGGCAAGAGTCAACGCTGTAGCCTGCCTGAGCCTGGGCAGGCTGGTACTGGAGCTGGGCTCATGGCAGTTATGTCTGAGTAGAGCAGGAGAAAATTGCATTCTCTGTCACTGTCAGCATTATCAATGGCAAACACAAACATTTTAGAAGCTGGGATGAGTAACGCTGACTACCACCATGCCTGGAGATGATGCTTAGTGCCTGCCCAGGGTCCAGGGGACTCTTCATCACCCCAGCATCACCACCGTTTTGTCTTTATGTCCACTTGGAACATCCAGGATGTTGAGTTTTGAATCTGTCTTCCATTGACTTCTGCAGTCCAGCAGGGAAGAGGCCCAAGGAGCAGACTCACACATGTAAAAGTAAAGCATTTTAGTGTCCACATAGCCTTTGTCTCTTTCAACCAGTTAGATCTTCCTATCAGTCTTGTGTAGCAGGCATAATGGATATTGACATTTCACATCACAGATGAGAAATAAAGTGCCCAGAGATAGTCCGTGACATGCAGCCATTCAGAAGAGGAACCAAAAATCAAACCAAATATACTGATTCCAAAAAGAAATGCTTTCCAACATACTGTGTGTCTTGGCATAACAAGGGGTATCAGAAAACATAGGGGAAAAATAAACTCAAGGGTCTGAAGACCCTGAGCAGTCACCCCTGCACCTTTCCCCTATGCCCTTGACCTGCCTGGAAGCCCCTTTGAAAGCTCCATGCATTCCCATATTCTTGGGTCTACCTGAGTGAGCACTTTCCCTGGCAGCCTGCACACGAGGCTAGATGCGTATGCTGGAGGAGATAGTAGCCAAAAGAGAGTCTCTTAGGGTGTTGAAGGGATCTAAATTCAAACAGCAGAATGTGAATTTCCTTGCCCCTTACTATAACCCTGTTGAAGGGACAATAGCAGCTATATTTTTAGACCTCTAGCAGAGTCCTAGATTCATTTTCCAACATAGCCAGGCCCATCTGGTCCCAGAACCACACCCCACAACCCATAGTAGTGGCTAAGCCATATGCAGCTGAATCTCTGAGGGAGAGCTGATGAGTTAATTTAAAGGTGTTCTTGGAATGCACTGTGTGTAGTATCTCATCCTCATCCAGCCCGGAAGAAGGAGGAGATGGTCTGTTTCTAGCCAGTCTTTCCCATCTGATTTCTATGTTTCTTGCTACTAGCCTGATATGGTTTGGCTGTGTCCACACCCAAATCTCTTCTTGAATTGTAGCTCCCATAATCCCCAGGTGTCATGAGGGGGACCCGGTGGGAGGTAATTGAATCATGGGGGTGGTTACCCCCATGATGCTGTTCTCATGATAGTGAGTGGGTTCTCATGAGATCTGATAGTTTTATAAGGGGCTTTCTCCCTTTTGCTCAGCAGTTTTTCTTCCTGCTGCCATGTGAAGAACATGCTTGCTTTCCCTTTGGTCATGGTTGTAAGTTTCCTGAGGCCTCCCAGCCATGTGAAATTGTGAGCCAATTAAACCCCCTTCCTTTATAAATTACCCAGTTTTGGGCAGTCCTTTATAGCAGTGTGAGAACGAACTAATACATAAGTCTCGCTGTACCCAAACTATATATCCTATATGTTTGGTCCCTCGTGTGGCAATGCTTCCTCTACCGTAAACATACCTTGCTTGCCTGTCTCTACTTATTCTAGTTCATTCTTCAAGGCATAAGTTCAACTTGACTATGACTTTGAACAACCCTGGCTCTCCTTTCTGCCTCTGTGCTCCCAAGGCTCTTATTTTACTCCCTCCCTTCCTTCCTTCCTTCCTTCCTTCCTTCCTTCCTTCCTTCCTTGTCTCCCTCCCTCTCTCTTTCTTTCCTTCTTTCTTTCTCTCTTTCTCTGCTTCTTTCTTTCCTTTCTTTCTTTTTTTCTTTCTTTCTTTCTTTCCTTTCTTTCTTTCTTTTCATTCCTCCCTTCTTTTTCTTTTCTTTCTCTCCTGTTAATGTGGTAATAACACACATGTCTTATCCCCTCTCCTAGCCTGGGGTTCTGGTGATTTTGGTATCCCCTTCAATGTCTACCACAGTGTTACTCACTGGATATTTCTCAGGAGCTCTCAGTGAATGGAGGAGGCCAAGTGCAGCTTCTATTCAGATACCTGTGCTGAAGCTTAGGGCACAACTTAAAAGACTGGAATTAACTGCACCTTCATAGAATAATATTTCTGTAATTTCAGCTCCACTGGATATTATTTACTGTCTGCTTCACCATTGCTAAATGTTTTTAATTTATTACATCACATTCTTATCAAGTGTCTGCTACAAATTTATTGGTGAAGGCTTAGGGGATCTGTCTAAGATCACACATAACAGTAACAGAGCTGAGACCTGAGTGCAGATTGTCTTGGCTTCAAATCCCATGCTCTTCCCTTCACCCTTTGAAAGATTCTGATGAACTCAAATCCCATTTTTGGTTTGATCAATGGATCACCTTGGGAGTAGGCACCTAGATAGAATCACTAATGTAGGGACAGTCCTTGCCTGACACAGAATTCAATCTCTTTTTATTCATGTGTCATATAAACTTTGACATTTCTCTAACATTTTGAGCACCCTGGTTCTCCATCTTGAAACAAAGAGCATTTCATCTTGGAAGTACTTTTCTCTTTGAATTCATCACCATAGCATTGCAATTTTGTCAACCTTACAGCTTTCTGCCAGAACTGGGGCTGTTACTCTTACCTTAAATATGGGCAAACCAGGACAAAAGAATCATCATGGTTAAATCATGCTTTTGGTCTTTTCTTTCTTGGAAAATTTAGCAACATTCCAGGACTGGGTCAGACCTGCCTAGGGTAGGAGCAATGAATCAAGGAAATGGAGATGTTCCCCTTAGGGAAAAGGAAAACCCAAGAGCTGACTTAAGCCACCTAAGCCCCGTGAAGACTTGATGCACCTCGTTCTGGTGGGAGAACCTGGAAGAACCAGAGCCAGTTGATATCAATCACAGATAAGATTTGGGCACTGTCTTAGTTGGATCTGCCTATACCTACCCAGCCTAAGAGCAGATCAGAAAGAAGTATTGAGTACAAATAGGTCATCTGGGGGGTATGGGGATAGCAGAAATAGAGTGGTGTGGTGACACATAGGAGAGAAGCCAGTAAGAAGGAGTTGGATATTAAGCTAGCTACCACTGGGGGAAACTGAAGCTTATTGGCCCAGGGAGACTCATTCGTGGTGTAAAACACAATCCCCCAGAATTACCCCACCTGAGGGTAAGGATCAGGGTATTTGTAGGCTAGGTGCATCTATACTGGTGAACAAATTAGGTTCTGGAAGCCCAAAGGCAGAGCAGAAGATGCAGGTGCTATATTTTGGAAGCATATGAAAATAAAAGCGGGTCCTGAAGTTCTGGGGGAAGGATGAACAAGCACCATGTAAAAGCTTTCTAATGATTCAAGTCATCCAGCAGCTTTCTAATGGGGTGGTGAGCTCTCCATCATCAGTCACATCTAAGAAGACACCAAATGGACAAAGCAGGGGCTCCTGATCTGGGTGTGAATATGGGCTAGATGTTCTCTCAATGAGGAAGTGAGGTCCTCATGCTGCCAGTATGCTGAGAAGAGCTGGTGTGTCACAAAATTCAAACCTTTGATCTTCTAGGCTAATAATCTCAATTTCTTAGGCACCTACTTTTACATACTAGGTGCAATTACCAGTAACTGAACCAGTGGGCTATTAAATCTTACAAGCAATTTAGTTCCATATTCCTTATTTTGTTATTTATTTATTTATTTCTGAGTTGGACTTTTTTCTTCTCTGGAAAGTTGGAATTAGTAGAAGAGTTGGGGTCATTTGCCATATCCAATTGGATTGCAGTTTGAAGAGTTTGCAAATTCCTACTCACAAGTTACTTTTAAGTCTAATTGGGACTTTTGTGCACATTCAAAATAACCTGTCTCTTCCTTGACTTGGTTGGAATGGATATTATATGCAGGTGGATGCCTTCCAGTTGGTTCAGGAATCTACTCAATAACGGTGGCTGCCATTTTTTTGAGCAAATACAATATTCTATACACTGAGTGTCTTACACATTGGCCATCTCTTAATCCTCACAACCCAATAAGTGAGTCACTCTTTATACCTACATTTTAGATGAGGAATCTGAGGTTCAGAGAAGTTAAATACACCTGTAAGCTGTCTCAGTTTATAATTAGTAGTGAATTAGATTGGGATTTAAACCCAGATTAAAAATTTCTCTAATCCATTCAAATGTGAGGAGGCAAGGCAAGCCATTCGCAAGATATCCCATTCAAGAAAGAGACAGGAGGTCCTACAAAAAATGCTGGAGCAGGGACATGTATATTTAGGGAGTCACAATGTGGTTCCAGGTTGTGGTCCTGGGTTCAAGAGGCCAAACCAGGAACACATCCTGTCCATAATAGAGAAGGCTGTGGATTTAGAGAACAATCTGATGAGACTGATTATTAAAACGTAAAATTAGTATATATTTTGGTCAGCAATTCTACTGATAGTAATCTACCCCATAAAAACAGAGTCTCCGTTTATAAGGGTAAATGTGGAGGTGTGTGTGGAACAGGGGGAGTTGCAGCATTTTTGCTATTTGCTGTTTTTTTTTTTTTTAAGCAAAATACTAAAAACAATTTCAATGTCTACCAACAGAAGAATAGATGGATAGATTGTGGTATCTCCAAACAACAAAATATTATGTTATGCAGCATTAAAAAGACTGTGTTACAGATGCCAAAATGTAGCATATCATATGCTTTAAATATGTGCAGTTTACTGTATCTCAGTTATGCCTCAATAAAGCTGTTTTAAAAAGAGATCATATTAGTTAGATCCATATGTAATTAACTAAAAACCTCCCCATGATATATGATATATGCGTTAGTGAATAAAAGTAAGTTTCAGTGTAAAATACATGGTATAATTTGGTTTGGGGCATCGAAAATTGGGGCATAGTTGTACATGTGTCCACATAATTGTCTATGTAAGTGTTGGGGAAGGGTGAAAGGTCATTCCCTAATGATCTTGGATAGGAGGATACAAGTGGTAGGAAAAATAAGAAGACAATTAAACATTTCTTTATATAATTCTCTGTTACTTGACTTTTTATAAGCTTGTATTGCTTTTGTAATTTTAAAGAATACTGTAAAAAAATAAAAGAGTTAGTGAATCATCACAGAGGCATAGCTGGTCTACTGAGCTAACTACAATCTTCTGTCTCAAAGGAAACAAATGCCTGAGGTCTTCACTGACCCCAGGGGCTGGTGGGAGACACTGAGGCAGGGGTTACCTTGCCCCATCTGCTAAGCACACAGCAGCAGATGGGGTGGCCTGAGTTTAGAAAAGGAACATACAGGTCCATGGTAATAGAAAATGTATTTCCCTTCCAAAATGTCTCCATGATAAAATACAGGATTTTCGTAAATTCATAGAGTAGGAATTATTAGCAGGCTCAGTTTTATCACTGCCTCAGGCATTGTGCTGACCCACGAAGACCCCACTTTCCTCAGCAACAGCAGGATGATTTTCTATTTCATAATCTTTTCTCTCATTGTGGGAGAAAAATAAATTCCCCAGGTGGCCTCCCTATATCCCCAGCCCAGCAGATCCATTGAGAATAGGGTTTTGTCTATTTATTCAGCCAGCAAATATTTATTGAGCACTATTTTCCTACCTCTATTATTTTGCTTGTATCAGGCACTAAAGATTCAAGAATTCCAAGAAATGTTCTGGACAACACACTTCAAAGTGAAGTCACTGAACAAGCAGAGACTGGGAGGGTGACTAGGACTGTGAGGATCTTGAAACCATTCATTTATTCACTCCCTCATTCATTCATGCCAAAGGAAAATTGGAAGACAGAGATCTTGAGCTCAGAGATGAAAAGAGAATGGTGAAGCTTCCAATGGAGGAAAAGTAAGGCTCGTTAACTGTGGCTCTTGAGAGCAGGACTGGGACACAGAGGGAGACCCATCTAATCATTAGAATTGGCTCATACCCTAAAGCACGGTGTGTGCTCCCAGTGAGGGCTCATTGGAGGTGGGAAGCCGCTGTTGAGGACTTTGTGAAAGGGATTTGGCTCTCTAATGGGAGCTTCACCAGATACCATTAGGAGCCCTTGCAACTACAATTCTCTAAGGTCTGCTGGGTCTTCACCTGATTAAGGCCAGCCCTATGACACTTCCCAGACAACCCTCCATCCCCAGTATGTGACTTCAAGCTATGGCTCACTCTTATATCTCCACCTCTCACATGTGTGTCTTTCCTTGATTCCATTCGAAAGGAACCTGCTATGTCTGAAGTCATCTAGGTCATTTTCTTTGGTCACTACCCAGAGGAACAGTCAGGAATAATACAGTGAATCTTTGCTGACGGCCTATACCAGGCAAAGCATGGAGCCCTTGATACTGCCCACTTATGCATTCAAGAAAGGCTCATCAAGCACCTGCCATGGCCAGGCTCTGTTCCACGCACAAGGACTAGAGCAGGGAACAAAGTGTCTCCATGGAGGGGCTCTTGTCCTAGTGAAGAAGATAGAAAATAAACAAACACAATAGCAGGCAGAGGCAAACAGTAGGAAGAAAAATAAGACAGAGTATGCGGTGAAGAGTCTGGGGATGGGGGCAGTATTTTAGATACGACAGTCAGAGGAACTGCTACAGGAGCTGAGATTGAGTAAGAGGAGAGACTCGTATAGGAATCTTAGAGAAGAGCGTTGTAAACAATGAGAACAGCTGAGTGCAGTCTTTGAACAGAAAAATACTTGGAATTTTTTGAGAAACAGCAAGAAAGTCAGTGTGCCCAGAACTCAGTAAGTGTATTCTCTACTTGAGTTGCCATAATACAAGACCATGAAGTGGATGGGTTAAACAACAGAAATGTATTTTCTCATAGTTCTGGAGACTGGAAGTCTAAAATCAACATGCCAGTGGGCTGGTTTTGGGTGAGACCTCTCTCCTCGGTTGGCAGACCGATTCTTCACTGTGCCCTCAAATGGCCTTTTCTCTGTGTGCACAGAGAGAGGATGCAGTCCGGTATCTCTTCCTCTTCTTATAAGAGCACCATTACTGGATTGGGATCCCATCTTTATCACCTCATTTAATCTTAATTACATCTCTAAAGGCTTTGTTTCCAAATACCATCACAATGAGGGTGAGAGATTCAACATACGCATTTGTGGGGAACACAGTTTAGTGTGAGTGAGAGAACAGGGGTATGTAGGAAATGAGATGAGATTGATAGCTTCCCTGTAAACAGTTGGCAGCAATCCAGAAGTGGGGGTGGGGTATGGGAAGGACATGACGGGCAGTCAGGGATATTATACAGAGAGAAGTGACTTTCACAGGGGCCATGGTGTGGAGCTGCTAAGACAGGTGGAAGCCAGAGCACAGGAGGAAGGACTGGTCTCATTTGGGAGCACAGGAGAAAGGGCTGGCCTTACACAGGAGCACGGGAGAGAGGGCTGGCCTCACACAGGAGGAAGAGCTGGCCTCACATAGGGGCACAGCAGGGAGGGCTGGCCTCACACGGGAGGAAGGGCCGGCCTCAGATGGGAGCACAGGAGGGAGGGCAGAGAGACTGGTGCAGATGCAGGCTGTGCCTGTGGGGAGAAGGGATAACACATTTTTCTTCTAGTTGCTTCTGTTTTCTCAGTGAAGTCAGATGCAGGGCTCTCAACTAGGACTGTTGTGCCGGAGGCCTAGGAGGAGAGGAAAGGGTGTGAAGTAGTCATCTCAGAGCGTGAGATCTGGGAAACAGCAAGGTGCTGTTCAGCAGTGCCAAGGGCCCTCCAGATACTTGTGGACACAGTTTAAAGTGAGACCCATCAGCGTGAGAGTGTAGTTTTCTCCAACTGCATTCTCTTCTCAGGTTCAGGGAAAGAGTAGGACCATAACTGTATCCAGCCAGGTCGGGATTTAGCCAGGCCACTATCTGAACGGGAGCGAGGGTAACTACTGCGGTGGTCCACCGAAGCTTGTCAGGATAAGAAGGGCTGTGACGGCATGAGGCTGGGAGAGGCAAAGGATGTTGGGTTCTTAGCAGTGGCAGGCAGGGAAGATAATTATCCCCTAATATTGACAAATAAACTGAGGCTTAGAGAGTTAAGTTATGTATCTAATCAGTAGAAGAGCCATGTTCTGGGGACTTTAGCATATAAGTGCCAGGAAGGTTAGAAACTCAGAGAGGAAAGTGTGTATATGATTGATGTCTCCACCTTCTCTCCCTCACCCTCTCCATCTCCTCCCTTTCAGGGACATCAGCGGGGTGGTCAACTCTCCTAGTTGTCCACGACTGAGGGTTTTTCAGGACATGGAACTTGTAGTAGGAAAATGAAGAAAGTCCTAGGCAAACTAGGTTGATTGGTTATCAAAACACACATACACACACACACACACACACACACACACACACAGGGAGAAAAGACTGCTTTTAGTTAGGAGCACCCTCTTCCTATAAGAAGATCCTCTGCAGCATCCCTCTCTCTTGCACTGAACCATTCTCTTCCCTGCAGAGGTTGAAGTCAGAAGTGCGGGGACAGGGTTAGGGCCAATGATTAGATTCTATCTATCTTTTTATAAACAAATTAAAGTTGTTATTTTTAAATAAGTAACTTTCAAGTGGCTCAACAATCAAAGGATACCAAAGAGTAAACAGGGAACGTCTCATGTCCTCCAGCCAGAGGCTGCCATGCTATCAGTTTCTTGTGTGTCCTTTCAAAGATGCTTAATGCAAACATCAACACTGACAGTAGAGGGCCGGATGCGGTGGCTCACGCCTTAATCCCAGCACTTTGGAAGGCCAAGGTGGGCGGATCACTTGAGGTCAGGAGTTTGAGACTGGCCAGCATGGTGAAACCCCATCTCTACTAAAAATACAAAAATTAGCCAGGCATGGTGGTGCACGCCTATAATCCCAGCCACTTGGGAGGCTGAGGCAGGAGAATCACTTGAACCTGGGAAACAGAGGTTGCAGTGAGCTGAGATCACACTTTAGCCTGAGTAACAAGAGCAAGAGCCCGTCTCAAAAAAAAAAAAAAAAATTGACATTACAGCCTGCATCTTACTCTTTTTATGTAATAGAAGAACATGAAGATCAGTCTCTACCAATACATAAAGAGAAGCATCTCCCACCAAAATGTAAGTTCTGGAGGGCAAGGATTTTTGACTATTTTGCTCACCATTACATCTTCAGCACCTAGAACAGTGCCTGACATGAAGGTAGAGTTAGGAAAATACTGAATGACTCCTTTGTTCTTCCTGGCCTTCCATTGAACACACATGCCATGATGCATTTAATTGCACCCTTTTATGTGTCCAGGTTGTTGCTACACTTCTGATCTCGTAATTTTTCTTTCTTTCTTTCCTTTTTTTTTTTTTTTTTTGAGACAGAGTTTTCTCTTTTTGATCCATCTAGAAGGCAGTGGCACGATCTCGGCTTACTGCAACCTCCGCCTCCGTTTAAGCAATTCTCCTGCCTCAGCCTCCCTGAGTAGCTGGGATTACAGGCATGCACCATCATTGCCTGACTAATTTTGTATTTTTAGTAGAGACAGGGTTTCTACATGTTGGTCAGGCTGGTCTCGAACTCCTAACCTCAGGTGATCCACCTGCCCTCTCCAGGAGCGGTGTCTCACACCTGTAATCCAAAATCCCAGCTGAAATGCTGGGATTACAGGTGTGAGCCACCGCGCCGGGCCTGGTCTTATAATTAATACCACAATGAATAACCCTATGTATCTGTTGCTTCATATGTGTGTGAGCCTATCTGTAGAATAAATTCCTAGAAGTGGAATTGCTGAATCAAGGGTATGTATATTTTTAACTTTGGTGGAGATGGCCAAATTATACCTATATGAATTTTCAACAATTTTATTATTTGCCCCATGCATTCATGATACATTTTATGGATCATCATTTTTTTCTTTGATGTTAAGTTACCTTCCAATGTTCTGTTCCTCCAGCCCTCCCCTGTTGGATACACATATGACAATAGCTCCCCCAATCCCACCCCAGTTTGTGACTACCCTTGTTTTATGGCTGTTCTGAGCACTGTCTCTGCTCTGAGGCCAGTTCCCAAAGGCCTGTGTGGGCACATTGGAGAGAAGACACATCCAGGTATCCAGGATTCCTGGAATGGCCAAGGGCAGAGGAAAGGGCCTACACTGAGACACTTATAATTTAGGGATGAGCCAGGAATACCTGAAGACCTTCACTTAGCTCAGCCTTTCTCAGGAACTTTTTCCCCAAAGTCCCAAGGGGGTTTAGTGTTTCATTTACCACTATATAGATTCCTCCCATCAATCTCTCTGTATATTAAATTCCTAGCTCTTTCTAATTACTTATTGATTAGCCTCAGGAGAAGTCTAGCTAGCATAGATGGAGGCAGCAAGGAGATTTCTTTTCGGACCTCCAGTTGAAAGAAATTGGATTCAAACTTTGCAAACTGTGACTCTCAACAAATTTGCCCCAAATTCTATTTTCCTACCCTTTCTGCTACTCAAGTCTCCCTCTAACATTTAATTCAGTTCTAATGTCAGGGTTCCAAATGATGATGCCCCCCAACATATAGCACTCCTGTGGCAATGTCTGTCCTAAAGCAAGAGATCCCAGAAACTTCCAATGACTACTTCCCAAAAAACACCTGATAAAGGAGCAACACGTGGTTTTTTGACTCCCCAGTAAATCTGCTAAACATTTCCCCACACCTGAAGCATGATTGATGGTCCCTTGAGGTGTGGGAATATAAATAGGGTACCTGTGCCTTTAAGCTATGAGTTCATTTATTCTGACCCTCGTCCATTCACTCATTCACCCGCTCAGCCCACTTCCATGGAGCATCTGAGCATCCACTCTGAGGTGGAGTAGGTGCCAGGAGAGGAGAGAACAGTATAAACAAGATAAATGCCGAAGATCCAGGAACCTGCCCTCATTGCCATCACTGTGAACAGACACCATCCACAGAAGAGTGGGATCGATTTCAGGTCTCTGAAAGGAAACAGAGGGATGTGACTTTCAGCTTTGATATTTGGTCCTCATTTCTTAATCTTTGAGTGCCCCTCAATAAAAAGTAATCACATAGAGACCTACTATGTGCAAGGTACACACATGGATAAAGATTTGAAGAGAGGAAAATAGGGAACTTTGGAGACACAGAGAACTGAGTTCAAATCCAAATTGAAGTTCTTGCAGCATCTCAAGAAAGAGTATGTAAAACAGGTTAACAAAGTAAGCAAGACTTGGGAGAGAAATGTTTCCAACATCTAGAAGAACTCATTTTTCCAGCCCCCTCAAGCATTTTAGAACTGTTCATTTATATTCAAGTAGTCAATACGTTAATTTTAGATCACTCATATCTATTCCTGAAAGCTAAGGACTGTTGAATGAATAAATGGATACATGAGTTGTACGAGCCAGGTTTGAATTATTGTATGATTTCAAAATGACAAAGTGGTGCAGCAGATTTTCAGTTCTGACTTCTCAGTAACTCAGCCTCCTCCTCCCACAATTAGTCCTCATTAGTGAGCCCTCACTGTCATCCCGGGAATGTGAGATCTGTAGTCCCTGAAGCAATGCCTGTTCTGATTTACCTCTCTCCCTGTGTTCAGAATCAAAGGCAGGAGTCCATTAAGCAAATTAATAGAGGAGACTCAGTTTCAAAGGAAATATTTAACCTATCAAAAAAGGTAGAAAAGCATTTTTTTTTTTTACACATTTTTAGACATCCATTCACAGGTAAACTATAGAGGGGCTAATTAAAAGTCATTCTTTTGAACTCATGAAGTCCGTCCCTGCCGGACCTGTATTTGAATCTTTGTTAGATTACCTGAAAGCACCAAATGTCCCTTAATATAATAAAATAATTAAAATGAAATATCCCAGACATCTTGCTAGCGTGAGGCAGTGAGATGTGCAGAGATCATGTGCCAGGCGTGATGGCTCAAGCCTGTAATCCCAGAACTTTTGGAGGCCAAGGCGAGTGGATCATAAGGTCAGGAGTTCGAGACCAGACTGGTCAACATAGTGAACCCCTGTTTCTACTAAAAATACAAAAAAAAATTGCCAGGTTTGGTGGTTTGTGCCTGTAATCCCAGCTACTCTGGAGGCTGAGGCAGGAGAATCGCATGAACCTGGGAGACGAAGGTTGCAGTGAGCAAAGATTGTGCCATTGCACTCCAGCCTGGGTGACAGTGTGAGACTCCATCTCAAAATAATAATAATAATAATAATAATAATAATAATAGGCTCTCCATTTAAATGCCAGCTTTATTTTTTTTCTAGCAAGTAAATAGTAAGCATTTAGCAATGTTTCTGCAAAGAACCAGCTGAATAATTAGGGTTAACTTCTTAACTTCATTGAGTCTCAGTTTTCTTACCTATGAATCTAAACTAATACTACTGAGATGTTAAGGATCATTAATATATCAACATTGCTATAACAACAGGCATTATTCCAGGTGCTTTACACAGATAAACTCATTGACTCCTCACTGCAACCCTGTGAGGGTTGTTTTGTTAGCCTCATTTTTATGGATGGGGAAATTAAGGCAAAAGCAGGTTAAGGAATCACATTGCTTGAAAAGTGACCGTGGATTCAGCCCTCTAGAATCTGGCTTTAGATTCTGTAGTTATAACAGTTACCCTGGACTTCCTTTTATGTTAACCACTTAGAAGAGTCTAGAATCTCACTGGGAGTATACTACCTAACAATCGAACACTGGGTAATGATATAGTTTGGGTATTTGTCCCCTCTGAATCTCATGTCGAAATGTAATCTCCAGTGTTGGAGGTGGGTCCTGGTGGGGAGGTGTTTGGATCATGTGGGTAGTCCTTTATGGAAGGCACCAGCTTGGTGCCATCCTAGAGGTGATGAATGAGTTTTTGCTCTGAGTTTGCACAAGATCTGTTTTGTTTTAAAAAAGTGTGGCAGCTTCCCCTTGTTTCTTTTGCTCCCTCTCTCAGAAGGGATGCACCTGCTCTCCCTTCTCCTTGTGCCAGGATTGAAAGATTCCTGAGACCCTACCTAGAAGCAGATGCTGGCACCACACTTCCTGTACACTCTGCAGAGCCATAAGCCAATCAAACTTCTTTTCTTTATAAATTACCCAACCTCAGGTATTTCTTTATGGTGACACACAAATGGACTGAAACACGTACCTTTCCTTGTTTTCTGCTTCTCTGGATTGAGACCAGTGAACTCGAATCTGTGTGGTTTGTTTATGTTGTTGCGGGTGATGGGGCCCAGCAAAGACTGGGAGTGCCAGGGTGCAGATGTGCCCCCTGCTGGTGGGAGCACTACATTTGCAGTCATTCTTGGCCATTTGGATGCACTCACAACATGCCCCACCCTGGCTCCTCTGTAGATCTGGATGCCACTGGGCACGGGCACTGCAGCTGTGGTTGGTCCAGCTCATCGATAACTCTTCCTCTGCCTCTCCAACTCAATCTACCCAGAAAACTCATTCCCCTCCTATAATTCACATCGCCACAGCTATAACTTATTTCCCTGAGTCACTTTGGTGACATTTCCTGGGTCCTCAGACCCTCAACAGTTAGAGAGACCCTGTACTCTGTCAAACAGACCCCATCACAGCCTGTGAATTCAGAGTTTAAATCATAGGTACTCCCAGAGAAAACCAATTTCTTTCTGTGAGAAGGTCTCTAAGGAAAGGTCAGAGAGATAAATAACTGTAAGCGAGGAAAAGATGTTGTCCCAAACAGTACATTACCTGGTAAGAGGGACGTAGGGGTCTCCTAACTTGTGCTTTCTCTGTGCCCAGTTAAAACAAGGTCACAGAAGCCGACCATTAAAAGAGCCGGATAGGGGAGGGGGGAAAGCCAAATAAGGGTATGATTTTAGGGAAAGTCTCAGCCTCAGCCTCAGCCTGATTCTGTGATGAGGTCTGGAGGTCCTTTACCCTGCAGAACGTGTCCCAGCTAGAGCCAAGACCACCGTTGGCTTTGGGCCCCTGGAGCCACATGAACTTATAAGGACTTTGGGTCTTTGTATGGCGGCTCTTCTCTTTGTGTCTTCAGTAGCCCTCTTGGAGTCTTCAGAAGAACGTTGCAGATATAAGCCAGCAGAAGCAAAGCCTGCAGAAGGACGGACTAGTGCAGAATTGGCAGTGGGGATGGGAGGGAATCCAGGCAGAGCACCTGCTGCCTCTACCGTAGCACATTTCCTGCTGCATTTAATAGTACTCACCTTCTCCCTAACTAGCCTGTAGGCCCTTAGAGGGCAAAGACTTTAAACCCAAAGGTGCCCAAGCAAAGTAGACGCTCAGTAAGTATTTGCTGGTGGATAGACAATATGAACAAAGGATGAAAGACCCATGGAACACTGACGTGAAGCTTATCTTGAAGAAGCTTCCTTCTCCAAAGGAGAGAAAGCCCCTCTCTATTAGCCCACTCTCACACTGCTATGAAGAATAACCCTGAGACTGGGTAATTTATGAAGAAAAGGAGTTTATTTGGCTCACAGTTCCGTAGACTGAAAAGGAGGCATGATACTGGCCATCTGCGGGCTTCTGGGGAGGCCTCAGGAAATTTACAGTCATGGTAGAAGTCATAGGGGAAGCAGGCTCATCTTACATGGCCAGAGCAGGAATGAGACAGAGAGAGAGATGGGGGAGGTGCTACACACTTTTAAAGAACCAGATCTTGTGAGCACTCACTTACCATCACAGCAATGGGGGCAAAATCCACCCCCATGATCCAATCATCAGGCCCCACCTCCAACATTGGGGATTACAATTTTACATGAGATTTGGGCAGGGATGCAGATCCAAGCCATATCACCCTGAAAATTGAACATTTAAAAAAAATCAGACCATTTATACTTATTTCTGCTCATAATTGTTGCTTTAAAAATGAGATTTTAAAGGCACATTTTGTGTCATGGAGGTTCCTGCATATAGACGTGGGATCCTGTTTTGCCATCTTCAAGGCTGATAAATTTCAACTTGTAACTTTCCTGGAAAATCTCCAACCTCTTGTGAGCCATTTCTTCTTTTTTTTAGCTACAATTTCTTCATCAATAAAATAAGAGTTTTTCCTATTTTTGAGTAGAGTTCCATTTAGGAGTGCAAAGTATATTATAGGCTTACCTCTGTAGTTGGTTTTGGTATTCATTGTTTGAAAGAATGTGTAATGACCAAAAGCTTCTGGGAGATTCAATGATTCTTTTAGATAAATTTGCATTTTATGATTTAGAATATTTACACTAATTTTCCAATTAGCAGACAGGCAAGCAAGATGTAATATTTACTTATTCTACCAAAAATTTTTGGTACATTTGTGGATGGCCACAAGACCAAGTGTCTCTAAGCCTTCTTTCTGCCCTGAGGTGTCTATAATCAGATCAGAAGGAGGTCACACCTTTCCAGATAATTTTAACAAAGAATAAGCAACTTCACACTTGGATTTCTCTCAATTAATCTTTTAATCAAAGCAGAGATTCCTGGCTTGAGGTTGGCCCAGGGATGCCTAAGGAATGGATGGACCAGATTGCAGATGTTAAATTGTCTGTGGGTTTTTCAGCTGAGGGAGGAGAAGGAACAGATCTTTTAAGAGGAATCTTGAGGAAAAGCGGAAAGGCAGACAGCCTAGAGCCTGTGTCTATTACTGCTCCCTAGCCTGGATTCATGAAACTTATCAAAGCTGGAGACAGGAAAGGAGGGGTGCAGGCTGACTTGTGATGCTATAAAAATGGGGATTTGTCCCCACTCTTTCATGGACTGCAGAGACGTTTCAAGCTGAACATGCAAGGAAACACAAACTACCTGCTTCACTTCTCTATTGCTGCATTAAAACAACTACCATTTTATCCTCTCATGGTTCTGTGAGCTGACTGGGTTCAGCCGGGCAGTTCTTCTGCTGGTTTTGCTGTGATCTCTCATACAGGTGTGGTCAGATGGCAACTGGGGCTGGAGACACCTAGAGGCTGAACCGGGATGCTAGGACCCCTGAGTCTGTCTCTCTCTCTCTCTAACTTTCAAGGCCCCTTCATGTAATCTCTCCAGAAGCCTTGGCAGTTTTCTGACATGGTGGTCTAGGGTCCCAAAAAGCACAAAATTCAAATGGAAAGCTGTGAAATGGTGCAACCTCTACCTTCTGTCCAAGGCCAGTCTGCCTTCCGTGTGGAAGGATGAGAGCCCTGAGAGATGCAGCTCAGTGGGGCCATCTTGGCATGGCCACACAGCCCCTTGGCATCACACAAGTGATCGAATTAGGAACTCCCTAAGAATGCACCCTTGGGTATTCCAGGGTCGGCTCCTGGACCAGGAAGCGGTAACACTGGTGACATGCTGCCCTCTTGTGGCTCCGTGGAGTCAGCGCAGAAGCTTGTGCTGTAGTGATATGTGAGCCACAAGAGACCCACTTTGGAATCCCACGGACTTCTTAAAGTGGGGAGATGTTGGCAGGGGCCTGAGATAAGAGAGTAACAGCAAAAGCAAAAAAAAAAAAAAAAAAAAAAAAGTAATGCGATGCAGTTACATCCATATGCTGAGGAAACTTGGGATGGGGTAAAAAGAGATAATGTAGGATCCTATGAATGTTAGCAATAGCCATGGATCATGGAAGGTGTGCTGTATTTCAGTTGATCTTGACCTCTTCTAACTTATTCCTGAGTCTATTTTAAAATGCAGACACTGGGTCTTACAGCTGGAATTAACTTCTGAAAGGCCATTCTTAATCAAGTAACAGAGCTAGGACGGACAGTCAGGCCGTTCTGACCCTAACGCCCACAATGACAGGCTGCCCTCTGCCTGCTTCCCTACGAGTGGACAGCTCAGACTAAGTCCCTGCCCTGCATAAAACCTCCTGATCGTCCTGAGACATAAATATTTAATGTTGTCATGATGGCTTTTCTTCCTTTAAGCTGAGGCCTTTACCAATGTGACATTTTCCCTTCCCTCCGCATATTTTCCCCAGCTCTCTAATGATGTGTTTAGTCAACACAGGACACAGAGCCTATTTGTTCTGACAGTCGTCCACCTGCAGGCCCAGCTGGGTCCCCCAGTGAGAGGCTGTGGGGAGCAGAGGGGCCTTGAGAGCAGCTAAGTAGAGGGCACTGCAGGGGTATGCCCCACGTTGTGCTGAGCCCGTGACAGAGGGCAGAGCGAGGATCCAGAAGGGGCATTGTGACAAGTGCAAGCTGCCAACCTGCCTTTCGGATCTCTGCTGTGGCTTCCAGACCAGCAGCTGCGTGTTCAGTTCAGTAACTGCTAGTGAGGGCCCTTACTGCGAAATAGATGAAAGACACCTTTAAGATTTGTTTCTCCCTTTTTAAAGAAGAAAACGAAGGGGAAGCAGTCTTATTTAAGCCAGTGTGTGTGTGTGTGTGTGTGTGTGTGTGTGTGTGTGTGTGTGCTGGGGTGGAGGGTATTGATATATAATATTTATTAATACAAACTCAATTAGTCAACCACCTCTTGAACATTTTATTGGGTGTTTAATGGGCACCAAACTTACCTGTTCAGAATCAAATTCTTGATTTCTCCCCACCACTCCCCAACTGCTGCCCCTTTGGTCCTTCCCATCCCAGTAACTGGCTGCCGCATTCTGCCAGGTACACAGGCCCAAACCCCTCCCTTAGGCTCCTCATTCCCCATTGTCCTGGCATCCCTTCTTCTCCACTTCCAGCATGTACAGAGGATCTCTCCTCTGCTCCTTCACACCTGGACTGAGTCACCTTCAGCTCCCCCAGGTCTCCCACTTACACCCTTTGCCTAACCCACTTGGACCTCACCAATGTCTACACTTCATGCAGCAGACGAAATCGTTCTTTCCAGACGTAAGTTGGCTCAGAACCTTCCAACGGGTTTCTCATCTTTTTTAGAAAGAAATCTAAAATGCTGACTGCATTAGTTTGTTTCCATGTTGCTGATAAAGACATACCCAAGACTCGGCGATTCATACGGAAAAAGAGGTTTAAGGGACTCACGGTTCCATGTGACTGGGGAGGCCTCACAATCATGGTGAAAGGTGAAAGTCATGTTTTACATGGCAGCGGGCAAGAGAGAGAATGAGAGCCAAGCGAAAGGGGTTTCCCCTTAACAAACCACCAGATCTTATGAGGCTTACTATCATGAGAACAGCAGGGGAAAGACCTGCCCCCATTCAGTTGTCTCCCACTGGGTCCCTCCCATGACACATGGGAATTGTGGGAGCTATAATTCAAGATGAGATTTGGGTGGGGACACAGCCAAAACACATCGCTAACTATTCCTGTAAAGTCCTGCATGATTTCAAGCTCCTCTGCCAGGAAACCTTTTTTATTTTTGTCGATCTTTTCAACTGAGGTAAAATTTACACACCATACAATGCATGAATCTTTAGAGTGCAGTTTGATAGGGTTTCATCTAGGTAAACATTTAGAGAACCACCATCCAGGCCAAAGAACAGAATACACCCATCACCCACAAAGCTTTCTTATGTCCCTTCCCAGCTAATGCCTACCTCCACCTCGGGTCACCACTAATCTGACGTTCATCTCTGTGGATTCATTCTGCCTGTATTTAACCTTCATTTAAATGGAATAATAGGACTGGGCACAGTATCTCATGCCTGTAATCTCAGCACTTTGGGAGGCCGAGGCAGACAAATCACTTGAGGCCAGGAGTCTGAGACAAGTCTGGACAACAGGGTGAAACCATGTATCTACTAAAAATACAAAAATTAGCCAGGCATGGTGGCATGTACCTGTAATCCCAGCTACTCAGGCAGAGGCATGAGAATCTCTTGAACATGGGAAAAGGAGGTTACAGTGAGCCAAGATCACACCACTGCACTCCAGCCTGGGTGACAGAGCAAGACTCTGTTTCAAAAAAATAAAATAAAATATTTTAAAAAGTAAACAAATGGAATCATAGAATGTGTTTAGAATGAAATCATCCATGTGTTTGGATTCTTTCATTCAACATAGCTTTTGAGCTTCACCTTCTTGTATCACTACATTGTTCTTTTCTATTGCTATGAGGTGTTTTATTTTATTGCATGACTAGACCACAATCGATTTATGTGTCTTTCTGTTGATGGCTGTTTGTCTTGTTTTCAGCTTTGGGCTATGTGCATTTTTCTCTCCATTCCTCCTGGGTATATCCCTAGGAATGGAATTTCTGCTTAATAAGATTGGCATAGTCTTACCTTTGTTAGAATTGCCAGTTTTCCATCGTAGTTTTACTCGCCTCCTGGCAAAAAAATGAGTTTCATTGGCTTCATGTTCTTGTGAATATATGGTATTTTTCAGCCTTTTTAACCATTCTTGGAGTTTATAGTGGTATTACATTTTGGTTCAAAATTTCACTTTCCTGAGGCGCAATGAGATTGCACACTTTTTCATTGGCTTATTGGTAGTTTGGATATCTTTTTTTGTTGTTGTTGTCATTGTTGTTTTATTAAAGACAAGAGCCTCACCCTGTCACCCAGGCTGCAGTGCAATGGCACAATCATAGCTCACTGCAACCTTGAACTTCTGGGCTTAGAGGATCCTCCTGCCTCAGCCTCCCAAGTATCTAAGGCATGTGCCACCAGGCCTGGCTATTTTTTTCCTTTTCTGTAGATAGAGGGTATTACTATGTTGCCCAGGTCTCTAACTCTTGGCTTCAAGTAATCCTCCCACCTTGACCTCCCAACATGCTGGGAGTATAGGCATGAACCACCACACAGAGCCTGGATATCTTTTTTCTATAAATTGCCTGTGGAACTCTTTTGCCCATTGTTAAACTTTAGGTTGTTTGTCTTTTTCTTAGTGCATTAGTCTTTTCTCATGCTGCTAATAAGGACATACTTGAGACTGGGTAACTTATAAAGGAAAGAGGTTTAATTGACTCACAGTTCTACATGGCTCGGGAGGCCTCAAAATCTGGCAGAAGGCAAATGAGGAGCAAAGTCTTGTCTTACATGGTAGCAGGCAAGGAAGCATGTGCAGAGGAGCTCGCCTTTATAAAGGCATCATATCTCATGTGACTGATTCACTACCATGAGAACAGCGTGGGCAAATCCCACCCCTATGATTCAATTACCTCCCACTGGGTCCCTCCCAAGACACATGGGGATTTTACAAATCAAGGTAAGATTTGGGTGGGGACACAGAGCCAAACGATGTCCCTTATTGATGTGTAGTTCTTTTCATATTCTAGATATGAGTTCTTTGTTAGATATGATTATAAGTGTTTCCTTCTGGTGCTGTGGTTTACTTCTTCACTTTCTCAACCATGTATTTTGATGTGACCTCATCTCTTGCCTTCTCACTCAGTTTGACCCAGCCATACTGGCCTTCTTGCAGCTCCTGCCACATGCAAAGCATGAGCTGACATTAACCCCTCAGTGTTCACTCTCTGGAATGTTCCTGTCCCAGATATCTGGATGGCTTACTCTCCTACTTTATCCAGCCCTCTATTCAAATAGCATCTTTTCAAAGGGTCTTCTCTAACCACTGCTTCCGAAATGGTCTTCCCCTCCTGGGTCCAGTGGCACATGCCTGTAATCTCAGATATTCAGGAGGCTGACACAGGAGGATCAGTGTTTAAAATGTTAAAGGTTCATTTCTCAGTCCTGCTGTTTGTCTAATGTGGGCTGGAGGGGGAGTTCTGTTCATTGTAATTACTCAGGGACCCAGGTTGGCAGAGGAGCCATCATTTTATGAGGCTACCTTCTCAAGCACAGACCTGGGGGTTTGCTTAGGCAGGGAAAGAGAGCATGGAGAATAGAGCAGTGACTGTTGAATTATCTCACCCAGAAGTCACACACAACATCTCTGTTTACATTTCATTGTCCAAGGCAAGGCAGATGGTCATGGCTTCAAATGGTGCATGCTTCGAAGGAGAGGAGAATTGAAATCCTGGTGAGCACAATGAATGAAAGCATGAATGAATGCCCAAATACCTGAATGAATGAATGAATTCAGGAAACAGAGACCAAGAGATGGGGCCAGGTTGTGCAGAGACTGTGTAGCCTGTTATTTGCTATTCTCATTTCTTGAGTTCCACACAGAATCAGGAGACTAGCACTGTCTGCCACTGAGAAATGGATGGACTGAATAATGCCGCTTACCGTGTTCTAAGGAGTAGAGGAATAGCAAATGAATGTTTTCATTGCTCCATTTTTGTTATTTTCCAGGACAATGCACTTAGTGTTTTACATGGATTGCTAAAATAGACAGTATTTGCTCCATTTAACAGTTGGGTCAACTAAGATCCAGAGAGATGAAATAATTGGTCCAAGGCCTCATAGCTGATTGGATCAGACTTTGATGGACTCTAAAACACCTTCTCTTTCTACAGCATGATGAATTATAGACAAGGATCCAAGGAAGTGCATTACTCCATGATCTCCTATCTCTTTTCTCCTCTTAGATTATAGCTGAAGTCACAAGCATTAGTTCTGTGTTGCTCTGTGTTGGATGTTTACTGAATCCCTGTGACCTCTAAATGATCCCAAATGAGGTCAACCTGGCCAGTCTAGTCACCTCACCAATGCTATCACCTAACAACTCTGTCCATTCATTTATGTTTCTTCCTTTTTTCATTTAGTAGGCTACTCTTGAGTACTCACAATATGCCCCATTCCTCAAGTTACTAGAACTGAACACTTTATATAGTAAATCAAGACATGTGTTCATGAATCTCTGAGTCAGTGCATGCCTTAAGTCACGTAAGATGTTGCCTTGCAATTTCTTCCTTTGTAAAATAAGGATCATACTTATTCTGCTTTTTACAGAAACGTATTCGGTGAATAAAATGATACGGTGAATATTAAACTATTTGGAAACTGTAGGGAGAAAGAAATTGATTGCTGCTTTGTAACCATGTTTATAGGCATCAAAGAAAACTCAAAGCCTTCTGCTTTCTTAATTCTGCTTCTGGAGATCCCACTTATTCTCTTTAGATTCTTTAAATAACAGTAACAATACAAACCAGGCCAGGCAAGCATTCTCTTTCTAAAAGTTTTCCTTGCCAGGCTTAGTGGCTCACATCTATCATCCTAATGCTTTGGTGGGGGCTGAGGTGGGAGGATGCCTTGAGGCCAGGAGTTTGAGGCCAGCCTGGGCAAGATAACAAGACTTCATCTCTACTAAAAATTAAAAAAAAAAAAAAACAGACACGGAGTGCACACCTGTATTCCCAGGTACTCAGGAGGCTGAAGCTGGAGTATCACTTGAGCCCAGAAGTTTTGAGGCTGCAGTGAGCCGAGATTGCATCACTATACTCCAGTCTGAGTGACAGAATGACATTCTGTTTCTAGAAAAATAAAAATAAAAGTCTCCTTTGGCCTGCCTGGATGACATACATTCATTTTGGCTGTACAGCCAAACTCCTTTGAAGGGATAAGTTTGGAATTTGGGATAGGAAGGGCATTAGCGCTGAAGTTCCCCAGCCCCACCCAAACTGCCGACTCACCTGAGGAACCAGTCCTCTTGCCTCACACCCAACTCAAGGCAAGACTCAGCATCTTATTGCAGCCCCCAGTTAAATCCAACTTCAAAGTGTACTGAAGGCTCCACGCCCCACTGTGGTGTGTGTGCTGTACAAGGCCACCTCTCACATTACTGACATCTTAGCTGTGTGTATCTGTCAGGACAATTTTCTAGCAGATGGCAGCAAAATGTCTTATTCTAACAAAATGAGTATATTATGACAAGTTCCTGACAGATGCAAAGCAGGCACCTTGAGAAGGGACCCTCCCTCTAATCTTCAGGCAGGAGCTCTGTGCGGTAGGAGATCAAGGGTATGAAGCAGGTTGCACAGGACACTTGCAGGGAAGCGCCTAATCAGATCCCTCCTAAGCCTCCTGGGTCCTGGCTCACCAGGCTCTCCCCTGCACTCCTGGTCACCAAGCCCTCTCTGGTTTATTTCCCATGCTCTCTTCCATGCACACTGTCCCTAATATTTCAGATGCAAACTGAAGGCATGAGGGCCAGTCCATCACTCTGCCTTGTTCCCTCCCACCCAGATAAGAGTCTGATTTCCACTCCGGTGGCAATACTGCGTGAATATTGAGGGCTCCTCCCACCATGTGTAGCAGGTCCCATTGGTGGACTCAGCTCATCCCCAGTGCTGCCAGGCAGTCGAGGCTTTGCACTGTTGATCAACAAGTGCTCTGCCCTGGGTGACCCTGAGCAGGCTTGCCCTTGGACCATTGCTTGACAAGCGTCTGCCTCTGGGTTGCGACCCAGATCTTTGTAATGGAAGCTATGAGCTGCTGGTAGCATGCCTAGGCATCCCTGCTTCTGGCTCTCACTGACCTCTCTTACCACCTGCCAGCTGCCAGCTGACTCCTCCAGCAGATGCTTCCATAAGGCAGGAAAAGAGAGGGGAATGAGCCTTCAGGGTTGCATTTGCCGAGAAGACATCAGTGTTCTCCCACTGCTTCCTCCTCCCCAACCTCCCACTCTTTGGGGATAGAACAGGAGTCCCAAGGCTTCCTTTGCCCCTTCTCTCTGCAGAGGCATGTTAGGAAGGTGGGACTAAGCACAGACATCTGCTCGCAAGGACATTTCTAGCTGATTTAATATAAGTCACCCCTGTCCTCTGTCTCTGCACCCTGTGGGAGTGGAGCAGGAATTTGCGCACATCCTGAAATTGTTGGGATGTGGGAGGCAGGACCAACTACAAGGGCGTCTTGTCACACTGAGATCACCCAGACGTCTGGCAGGTGAGGGGGAGCAATCACCTCTCCTGAATTCTTTCTGGCCCCTTTTACCCTCCACCTAGGGGCCTAGAGAGGTGCATTTGTAAAACACCCTTTCTGTAAAGCCAGTTAGCCCTCTACATCCATGAGTTCAACTAACTCATCTTAATGTATCTGTGGATTCAACTAACCTTGGATCAGAAATAGTTGGAAAAAATACAACAACGAAAAATGTTTAAAATAGTCTAACAACTGTTTACATAGCATTTACATTGTATGAGGTATAAGTAAACTAGAGATGATTAAAGCATACAGGAGGGTGTGTGTAGGTTATGTGCAAATCCTTTACCATTTTATATAAGGGACTTTTATACAAGGGACTTGAGCATTTGCAGATTTTGGCACAGGGAGAGGGCGTGTCCTGGAACCAATCCCTGGCACATGTTGAGGGACAGCTGTCGAAGCCCCCCCGGCCAAAATGGTAGAAACAGCTTCACACTCTGGGTTTCTTAAGGTCTGGGTCACTCCATCACTCCTTTTGATAATTATTTTTAATCAGCTTATTCCCTAGGATAATAACATGATAATGTAATAATAACTGTAAGAAGGACTACCATTTATTAAGTATCTGTACTAAGTTTAGCGTTTTATATCCATTTCTCCTGTTTAATTCTCATGCCATCCCTTTGAGGTAGGAGAAATTACCCACATCCTAGAGAGGAGGCCCCTGTGATGCAGGGAAGTCTAACACCCTCTCAGCTCAGACAGAACTGTTAGGCAGTTCACTGAGGCTTGGGCAGAGGGTGGCTCTTCTCTGTTAACAGGGGTTGGAAGCCACATCTCATATGTCCATTAAGGGAGCTCTCGGTCAGAGGAAGCCAGGAGTCATAGCAGCCAATGGGATCCAATCAGAGAACCCCAGTTCCAGCCTGGACCAGACAGCTGAGTCTTCCCAGAGTAAAACCAACATTATGACCTCCTATTGCTCCCACTTTAAATTGGATTTTTGACACTCTCAGTGAGTGAAGAGGCCGAGACAGGCACCTCCACACCAGAAATGTTATCAGCACCTGCACACTTGCCAGCTAACAGTCAGACCTTGTGCTAACAGTCCGTTTGCCATGCCCCACTCCACAGAGGGCCCTCGTTCTATTTGCCTTTGCTCCCTACCCATATTTTGAGCGGGAAGAAAACTTTTTTTTTCCTGTAATATCCATTTTACAACCATTTGGTGCTAAAGCTGAAAGCTGTCAGAGCAGTAAGGCATTGCATCAAATTAACATATTTTCCTGAAATGGTAATTACAACCTTTTTGTGTGCCTCTGAATACATATTTTTTTGAAGTGTGAATGAGGTGCTGACATCAAAGTCTCACTTTAAATCATCATTATTAGTGCATCTGTCCAAATGATTCAAGGGAAATAGCTGGCAGAGGTTTTTAAGTTTAGAGGAATTTAAAGGTGAGCTACGGAGCTTCTTTAGAAAGTTGGAGAGCCCAGCATCTTTAATAAGCCTTCATTCCTTCACACCCTGCATTTTTTCCAGCCCATCAATGCTATTAAACTCAATTCATCTTTATTGAGCACATGCTATATTGAAGTGCCTTGTTAGGTTAGAGAGTCAGAGCTAGGCATCATTCCTGCCCTCAGGGTTGTAGAAGGAAAGACAGACAGATGGCTCTAGGGGGTAACATCTCCATGTAGTCAACACGGCCATGTCCAAAATAAGAGCATGTTCTTAGAAGTCAGTGTCAGAAGAAGAGCGAAACCACTTTGCTAAAATTGTAGAGATGTCATCTACATACAGAGAGAAAGTGGCACGGAGGGCCTAGAATTCGTGACCTGAACTCATGACCTCCTCTAACCACACCACCAACTGCTTGATTGCTCAGTCCAGACATCCCAGAATCATCATGAGCATCTCTTTCTCCATTGCCACATACAGTTAATCAATAG
>CAUYLG010021649.1:0-12217 GCA_963573385.1 Cacajao melanocephalus | reverse complement strand
GATGCCTGAGCTCAGGAGTTCCTGAACAACATGGGCAACGTGGTGAAACCCCATCTCTACTAAAGTACAAAAAATTAGCCAGGCATGGCAGTGTGCACCTATAGTCCCAGCTACTCGGGAAGCTGAGGCAAGAGAATTGCTTGAACCCGGGAGGCAGAGGTTGCAGTGAGCCAAGATCACACCATTACACTCCAGCCTGGGCAACAACTGCGGGACTCTGACTCAAAAAAAAAAAAAAAAAGTGCCTTGAAGAGATTTCATTCTTTTGGAATCAACTCCAAATTCTTTCCAGCTTAATGGCCTTTGCACACACAGTTCATTCTGTCTGGAAAGCTCCTCCTTGCACACTGCACATTTCTCCCCTGCCCTTCAACTATTCCTAGCAAATTCATATTTATTGTTTAGACTGTACTCCACAAAGAGGTATTCCCTTATCCCTCATATTAGGTTATATGTATTTTTTTCCTCTTTGCAATGATCACAATTGTAATTGAATAGCTATGATGTAATGACTCATTTAACATCCGACTCTCCTATTATAAGCTCCACAATGGCAAAAGCCCCTTTAAAGCACATGCCACAGTGCTTGCACATTTATTTAACATGAAAAGAAGTAGCATGAAACTTTTCAAACACCATTGCTTTATTCACAATGAGGGATGTCCATACTTCCTGTCCCCACTGGCTCAAACCAGGATGCTGAGCCACAAATACACAGATAAGCCTGGCACATGTTCCTAAAGAGGTACCATAAACTTAAATGCCCACAGAAATCAAAGCAAGATAACACAGATGAGTGAAGCAGCTGGGCGTAAGAACAAAAGCACAAGAACTATGATAAATGACAAAAGAACACCTGGTCTCAGTATCCAAGTACAATAGTGAATTGTAGTGACTATGGCAAATTATAGCACTAATGTTCAAAAAATTAGCTGAAGTTAATTAAGCAGAGGTTGATGGCTACTCATAACCCCAGCCAAGTGTTGCCAGTAGAGACCAGAAATGCCAGAAGCTGGAAATCTAAGTTTTATGAGATATTTCCCCATTTTAAAATTCTGTCAATTAATTCAAACATATTAACATTTTACCACCTATGTAAGCCAAAAAAAAACCCCTTCTGCAGGCCCCAATAAGCTCAACGGTTTGCAGGTTGTTCTAAAGCTTTTATTTTACTTGACAATTTGTGAGAAAAAAAATTATGTACAAACGAACACAGAGTATAAAATAAAACACACCTCCAAAAAAGCTTTTCTTTTTGAGACAGGTCTCGCTCTGTCACCGAGGCTGGAGTGCAGTGGTGATGGCTCACTGCAGCCTCAATCTTCCAGGTTCAAGTGATCCTTCTACGTCAGCCTCCTGAATAGCAGGGCTACAGGCACACACCACCATGTCTTGCTAATTTTTTTTTTTTTTGAGACAGAGTCTTGCTCTGTTGCCCAAGCTAGAGTTCAGTGGAGCCATCTTGGCTCACTGCAACCTCTGCTTCCCAGGTTCAAGTGATTCTCCTGTCTCAGCCTCCTGAGTGGCTGGTATTACAGGCACCTGCCACCATGCCCAGCTAATTTTTGTATTTTTAGTAGAGACAGAGTTCCGCCATGTTGGCCAGACTGGTATCAAACCCCTGACCTCAGGTGATCTGCCCACCTCAGCCTCCCAAAGTGCTGGGATTACAGGTGTGAGCCACCGCGCCCAGCCCATTTTTTTTCTTTACTTTTTTTTTTTTTTCTGTAGAGACAGGGTCTCATTATGCTGCCAGGATGATCTCAAACTCCTGGGCTTAATGATCGTCTTGCCTGAGCCTCCTAAAGTGCTAGGATTACAAGCATGAGCCACTCCACCCAGACAAAAACCATTTCTTTTTAATAAAAAATAATAGTCTTCAACCATTTCAAGCTAACCTTCTCCTCTCTAACCACCTCCCCTTTCTACTATGACACCCAAAAACTCCTAAAGTTCTCCTTGGACCTTAGGAGAATTGGGGCAGAAGACTGAGAAGCACTGACTAGTTAGAAAGAAACTGGAGGCATTTGAGCCACAACGACCAGGTTCAAAGCCCAGTTCTGTCACTTACTAGCAATGTACTCTAGAGTAAGTTACCTAATTTCTTTGCCCATCAATTTTTCCCTCTATACCATGGAAATAATATAATGTCTTCATTGAACAGCTGCTTTAAGAATAGGATTAAATAAGATTATACTATATGCCAAACATCCAATACAGCACCTAACACAGAGGATGAACTCAAGACACGAATACTATAAAGATATGCATAAGACATAGTAAAAGATGCATCTTGTTTAGGGTATGAATTAAACACTCTGGATCTAAAACTGATGGGGTACTTCGGTTGGTAGACAAAAAAACATGCCTAATAGTTCTGATAATACTCCTAAATGCTTTTTTTTTTTCTGAGATGGAGTCTCACCCCGTCACTCAGGCTGGAGTGCAACAGCACAATCTTAGCTCACTGCAATCTCCACCTCGCAGGTTCAAGCAATTCTCCTGCCTCAGTCTCCTAAATAGCTGGGATTACAGGTGCGTGCCACCATGACCGGCTAATTTTTGTATTTTTAGTAGAGATGCAGTTTTACCTTGTTGACCAGGCTGGTCTCAAACTCCAGACCTCAAGTGATCCACCTGCCTCGGCCTCTCAAAACGCTAGGATTAAAGGCACAAGCCAACTCACCTGGCCCCTAAATACTTTTGAATTATTTTTTTTCTACTAACAGGAATGCTTATTTTGTTTCACATGCACAAGACAGATAATGATTTGAATAATAAGGCATAAAAATTGTTATTTCCTTTACAAAAGAGATTCCAACTATCACTACTAACATCATACTAATACAATCCTCCAGTCCCATTTCCTAATCCACAAGAAAAAGATTAATCCTTTTACCCTTTGAATGAGGCAACAGGTACAGATAAAAGAACCAATCTGATAATACACTTAAACTCCTTCAAACACTGTATACCTGCTTGTCCTGTTTGGCTGAGGTAACTGCTCAATGACCTGACTGATGGAACCACATGTGTCCAAGTTAGAAGAATCCACAGGGTCTGAAAAAAACAAATGAATATTAGCACAAAGGATATTTACCACCAAACTTTAATACAAAATCAAGAATACAGACATTACCAAACTAATCAGTGACACTAGCACATCAAATTTTGAGTGCCTACTATGCACATACCACAGTAGGCTTCCTTACATACATTCGACACAATCACATAAAGTTTAAATCCACCCAGCTCCAACAAGAGCACCCAAAAAATGCAAAGGGGACCAACAGCTTTAAACACCTCACCTGCAACCTTGTTTTCTTTCAAATGTTCATTGAACTCACTATTACCGTCTCCTCGTTCTTCCCCAGCTGTTTGTTCAGGATTGGAAACAACATCCTAAAAAATACACATACAAAATATCCCCATTATATATGAAATAGTTCAAAATGAAACATACTATTTGTGAACAATTTTTCCAATCAACTTTATTGAGAAGATAATGATCTTCTAAATACTTATGCTTGCTGGTTGTCCTAGGTTTAAAGAAAAAAAAATCTGCTCAATCATTTTCAAACAAGACATCACTCACCAACACAGGATTTTCTTTGTGCGTCTGAAGATTAGGAAGGTGTCGAGAGAGCATACTGAAGTGAGAACCAGAATCATCTTCTAGAACCTGGCTTTCAGGCTGAGAATCTTCAATTATCAGGCAAGGAGTATCTTGCTGAGAGAAATCTGAATCCAACTGACTTCCAGTAGGGTCCATCTGCTCCCCTGGAATGGAATAACAAAAGATCAGTTCCGTGTAATGGACTAGCCTTGCTCACGCAGTCTAAGCCTAAATAATGGGCGGAAGTACAAGACCTGGGAAAGGGGACCAGTTCAGGACTCCTCCAATTAGAATATTTTATTTATAATTGTTGCAATCACTTTCCTATCATGCCTACCAAGTCACCCATTCCTCGTTATTTACAATAAGCCCGCCTAACCCTCCCTCTCTTTTTCATCACCTTCTCGTAGACACCCTTTCCCCTCCTTCCTAACCTCTTTTTCTCCCCGCCCCTTTTTCCACCCCCCCACCTCCCCCCACAACTCTCCCAACGTCCTTCTGGCGCCTCTACCGCCCCCCCAAAAGGCTTTGTAGTATCTGTTCGCCAGAAGCCACACAGCCTTTCAGCTTTCCTCACGACCACCAAGCCTTCCTAGCTACCGTTTCCCCACCCCCTCCTCAGGGCCCTCCAACCCCTTCCCCGTCACCGCCGCCATGCTTGCCACCCCGCCCCCTCCGGTCAGCCATCCCTTCAGACCCGAAATCCAGGCCTTCAGAGCCCACTGCACTCCCATTTCTCCCCAAACAGTACCAGGCATCCCGGCGGGAGGTCCCTCGCACTCGACCAAGAGGTTTCTGCACGCTCCCCAAGTCCCTCCAGATCGATCCCCAGGTCGCCGCTGTCGCCACCGCCGCCACCGGCCGCGAACTCCCCCTTCCCCGGCGCGTCACACAATATCGGATCGTCCATTCGCTGCTACTGCCCGCCACTCAAGAAATCCTATGGATGATAGGCAGCTGAGGCAGAGTGCCCCGCCCCACGTAAGAAAAAGGAACACGGCGGCGCGTTTCCATGGCAGCATGGACGTTGCAGGCCCTCCCCTTAGCAGAGCCGGAGAATGACGGTATCCTTGAACCTAAGGGACCTTGAGAGGGCGTGAAATACCTTCCCTTGCTTCCAGGACGATTGCACTTACCACTGCTCAGACATTTCAGAACCTCTACCTGCTTTTTCTCGTTCATGCCCCCTTAATTCCCTTCCTTCATCCTTTTTCCTGGAAAAGGAGAGTTTCCCAGCTTTCTCATAACAGGGCAAAGAAGCAGCGACTTGAGGATGGCTAGTACTTCAGAGCTGGCAAAACGAAGAGACTCTTTCTTCTTTGACATAGGGTTAACCTGTGTTAATCAGGATCCCTTTTGTGGGCCTCTATTCTGAATTCAAGGGCCTGACATTATATCTCTGCCAGGGTGTTTTTGGGTTTTGTTTGTTTTTACATTGTATCAAAGCTCCAGTAAGCCATATTTCTTCCCATTGCCCTTTCCAGCCTAGGACGTATATCAAGCGTCACATTTGTTTATCGTAGCTTTATCTTTTATGGGATTGCCTACAGAGACTACAGCCCCAGACATATTTTGCACCTCCCATTAAAAGAAATGAGCTGTCATTCTCAAACTCCGTGGTAAAGAGAACAGCTGCCACCCTTTCTAACTAAATGACCTCAAAGATACCTCCAAGCCCAGAGATTCTATTATCCTAATTATGGTGCCAGGGTCTTAAAGAGGGTGTGGCAGCTGTGACAAGTCTTAATGATCCAAGCCGCGTGAGGCATATGTGTTTGGGTTTTTTTGGTTGAGGGGTGGGTGTTTATTATTTAAGTGGCAGTTGGATCCAGGATAGAATTCTAGCCAGAGCAGCTGTCAATAGGGAAAGCACCTAGGACAATGCCAAGCATATACATAGTAGGCATTCAATAGGAGGCAGTTTTCTCTTTCTACCCCAGGTTCAGATTTATTTTGGCACAGCCCAACCATGATTCTCCTTTTCTGTAAATGCCCAATTCAGCACTTGATATAGGCAAAGTTGAAGTGGAGCTTCCTACCAATCTTCTCACTGCTGCTATAAATTACAGTGATCATATTTTCCAAACCAAAATCAAGGCATGTTGTCTGAATACATGTTACTTATGGGAACAAAAGAACTGACTTCTTTAAACTGTCCTGAAAAATCTAGAATCTAGTACTGCCATAACTAGAACATAATTATGGTGCCCAGAATATTTTATTAGTGGAGCTAAAATGAAATGGACCACAGAGACACATCTCACTTCTTAATCTTAAAATCATTTATAATTGACTCTTTTCATACTCCATTCCTTAAGTTACAGAAGACCAGTGACTAAACAAACTTAATACTTAAAGGACCAGTTAGGTCAATACTAACTACACTAGGTGGACAAAGTGAGTTCATCTGCTCTATTTGAGAAGGCACAACCAACCAGGTCCTGTTATGAGCAAATCATGACCTTGAGTCCCATAAAAATCCCCCAAAAGTCACCTTTTGTTTTTCTTCTCCAGCCTGCTTCTGCTTCTTCCCCAGGTGAGATACAAATAAACAGATATGTTTGATTACTTGACAAGTATGTTTGTCAAAACTCATAAAATGGTTGGGCTCAGGGGCTTACACCTGTAATCCCAGCACTTTGGGAGGCTGAGGCAGGTGGATTGCTTGAGCCCAGGAATTCAAGACCAGCCTGGGCAACATGGAAAAACCCCACTGCTACAAAAAATATGAAAAAAAATTAGCTGGGTGTGGTAGCATGTTCCTGTAGTCTCAGCTCAGGAGGCTGAGCTGGAAGGATCTCCTGAACTAGGAGGCAGAGGTTGCAATGAGCCAAGACTGCACCACCACACTCCAGCCTGGGCAAGAGAGTGAGACCCTATCTGAAACAAACAAACAATAACAAAAAAAAAAAACTAAAAACCTCAACCTGACTAAAAGTAAATAGATGAATAAATGAGCCTGATCCATTTGCATTACTAAACAAAATAAGAGTCTTAAAAAAATGTTAAGAAAAACTGTTAATTCCTTGTTAGACAGTGTTGCAATTAAATTAATCATTAAATAATCCTGAAAAACAGAAACTACAGGCAGAATGGTTACCCATGGAGGCAGTGACTGATTGTTGCTAGGTGAGCCAAAGGCCTTTATTGACCCGTGGTCTGCAAAGGACCAGCACCACATCTTCTGTCTATAAGTGCATCTTTATCTAAACCACCTTAGACAGACAAATCTAACTTAACCTCTAAAGCCCTTCCAGAGAAGAAGACTCATCAGATCTGTTAACTCGATTTAAAGTATAACAAACCTCATTGTCATAAATTTTTCTTCTAAGCCTAATCTTCTAGTCTTCTAGCCTAAATCCTTTATTCTAGAATTTAAAGCCATTTCCTCTCATATTGTCTTTAACTGGTATCTTTAAAATCTGGATGGATGTCATTAAGTTGGAATCATCTCATTAGGTCCTATAATTCTATAAAAAATTTCAAACAAACAACAAATCTAAATGCTATATGACTTAATTTCAGTTTCTGAGTCTTTTTCTGAAGTCTCCTCAAAGACTTCTCTAAGCAAAGGAACCCTAGCCAGCTCATTCTTCCCTCACAGGTATTATTCACCAACCTTTAAAGTTGCTTTATGGAAACTCATAGTTTTGGAGCTCAGTGGCAGAGTACTCTACTGAGGAGACTTGACAAGTGCCAACCATATTTAATGACAGGAAAGCAATTATATATTCCTTTTTTTTTTTTTTTTTTTTTTGTGGAAATGGAGTCTCACTGTCACCCAGGCTGGAGGGCAGTGGCTCGATCTCAACTCACTACAACCTCTGCTTTCTGACCCAAGTGAGTCTCCTGCCTCAGCCTCCCACATAGCTGGGATTACAGGTGCACACCACCATGCACAGCTAATTTTTTTGGTATTTTTAGTAGAGATGGGTTTTCACCATGTTGGCCAGGCCAGTCTCGAATGCCTGACCTCAAGTGATCCACCCACCTCAGCCTCCCAAAGTGTTGGATTACAGGTGTGAGCCACTGTGTCCAGCCAATTATATATTCCTTTTAAGCTATAATATTAAAGTATTATATGCTGACTTACAGTTAATCTATGATTGATTCTGATCCCTAACCTGCCTGTTGCACTTGGACCTGTTGCACTTGGATCTATACAGTCATGTTCAGGTATATACCAATAATAAAACTAATTAACAACATATATAACATTTTTGCTACGTGGCAGGTACTGGGCTGTATTACATTCATTATCTCACCTGAAAGCCTCATAACTCTATAAGGGTTATACATGAGCAAACTAAGGTTTGGAGAGATGAAATAATTTGTACAACATCTCAGAGCTAATAAAAAGCAGTGGAAATTTGAACTAGTCTGCATAACTGCAGAGGTTTTATATATCCATTTTTGAAGAGAAGCAGTGACAAACTGTAAAACAGTTGAGACAAATCATTTTTGTTTTAGAATGTGATTTTATTTGAATTCTGAATATGGGTGTCCCTAATATTCTGTGAATTCATAATAATTAAAATAATATGATGAAAACAGAGGAGAACCTGGGTTTCTACTCAGAGCTGTCAACTCCACAGCCTATAAAGAAGTCAACAAAGAAGCGATGATATAATTGAAATGTGAAAGCCAAATTGTTTAAGGCAGTCAATAATTGCTTGTGATATTATATTAAACTCCTAACTGGAGGATGATACACGTGTAGATACTTGCAACCTTTGCAGTAGAAGCAATTCCAACTGCTGTATATCTTACCTTTACAGAACTTCATTCTGTCAATTTTTGTAAGCAAACTTTTTATTTTGAAAAAGTTCAAAGCAAAAGAAAAGTTGCAAGAAGAGTATAATGAAAAATAATATAGGCCAGGTGTGGTGGCTTATGCCTATAATCCCAGCACTTTGGGAGGCTGAAGTAGGAGGACTGCTTGAGCCAGGAGGTCAAGGCTACAGTGAGCCATGGTCTCACCACTGCACTCCAAACTCGATGACAGAGCATGACCCTGTCTCAAATAATAATAATCTCTCATAAACCCTTCACCTAGTTAACATTTTGCCATGTTGTTCCTGTGCATTTTTTATTGTGGTAAAATATATATAACATAAAGTTTACCATTTTAACCATTTTTAACTGTACAATTTAGCAGCATTAAGTACATTCACATTATTGTACAACCCTACCACCATCCAGCTCCAGAAAATTGTCATCTTCCCAAACTAAAGCTCTGTAACTCATTAAACAATAAATCTCCATTCCTCCCTTCCCCCTGGCCACCACAATTCTGCCTTCTGTCTTTACCAGCTTGCCTACTCTATGTACCTTATATGAGTGCAGTTATACAATATTTGTTGTTTTGTGTCTGGCTTATTTCACTTAGCATATCTTCAGGGTTCATCCATGTTGTAGCATGTGTCAAAATTTCCTTCATTTTTAAGGCTGAATAATATTTCATTGTATATCTCTGTCACATTTTATTTCGAACTCCTGTTCATTTTAACGCACTTTCTAAACCTTTCTAGAGCCCTCAACTCTGTCATACCCAAGTACAGATGAGGCTCCTGAGGCACAATTAGCAGCACTGTGCCCACTCAGCACACTGCTACCCCTTTTAGATGTCTTCATTTTCTGGCCAGCCAATCAGCTGTGGGCCCTCTTATTAACCTGAATCTCTCTCAGACACACAATACCAAGGACACTTTTGACTGCAGTATTAGCTGCAATTTTCTCCCTTCTACCTTTTCAAATATTCAGTCCAAAAACCTCAACTGGCCAGGCGTGGTGGCTCACCCATGTAATCCCAACACTTTGTGGGGCCAAGGCAGGTGGATCACCTGAGGTCAGGAATTCAAGACCAGCCTGGCCAACCTGGTCAATCCCTGTCTCTACTAAAAGTACAAAAAATTAGCCAGGCACCTGTAATCCCACCTACTTGGGGAGGCTGAGGCAGGAGAATCACTTGAACCCAGGAGGTGGAGGTGCCAGTGAGCCGAGATTGCACCACTGCACTCTAGCCTGGGCAACAAGAGCAAAACTCTGTCTAAAAAATAAATAAAAATAATAAAAGCTCAACTACTAGGAGCCACATACCTGGAAACAGAAAAAAAGAAACAGAAAGTTCTGATATGAGGGGGGGGAAAAACCTAGAATTCTTGACCATTTGAATTTTTTTTTCCTTAAGGCAGGGTCTCACTCTGTCACCCAGGCTGGAGTACAGTGGCAGGAGCATGGCTGATTGCAGCATTGACTTCACAGGCTTAAGTGATCCTCACACCTCAGCCTCCTGAGTAGGTAACACTACAGGCATGTGAGACAGGGTCTCACTATGTTGCCTAGGCTAGTCTTGAACTCCTGGACTCAAGTGATCCGCCTGCCTCAGCCTCCCAAAGTGCTGAGATTACAGGTGTGAGCCACAGCACCTGGCCTAGCCCTATTTGAATATATTGATTGGTTCATTGGTTGGATTTTTCTTGAGACAAGGTCTTACTCTGTCTCCCAGGCTGGGGTGCAGTGGCATGATCACAGCTCACTGCAGCCTCAACCTCTCGGGCTCAAGCGATCCTCCTACCTTAGCATCCCCAGCAGCTGGGACTACAAGCGCACATCACCATGCCCAGCTAATTTTTTAATTTTTTTGTAGAGATGAGGTTTTGCCACGTTGCCCAGGCTGGTCTCAAACTCCTGGGCTCAAGCAATCTTCCCACCTTCACCTCCCAAAGTGCTGAGATTACAGCCATGAGGCACTATGCCTAGCCTTCCTATTTGAATAATGATGGAGGCTGCCATCCCTTTTCTGGGTTCTCCCCTCTTTTTATAGAAGTAATCAATCTTCACATTGAAGTAGCATCTGCCCTCCACTCTACTTCTCTACAATGGCAATCTGGCTTCAACCTCCATAAATCTAATTCCTAGCACAATGCCACACACAAAGTAGTTACTTTATACATGTTAATGACTGATTCTAAAATTTTCTTGTCAAATTACCTCATTATCAGCCAGGCGCAGTAACTCAAGTAATCTCAGTACTTTGGGAGGCCAAGGCAGGCAGACTGCTTGAGCCCAGGAGTTCAAGACCAGCCTGGCCAGCATGGTGAAACCCTGTCTCTACTGAAAATACAAAAATCAGCCGGGCATGGTGGTTCACACCTGTATTCCCAGCTACTCAGGAGGCTGAGGTAGAAGAATCACTTGAACCCAGGAGGCGGAAGTCGCAGTGAGCCAAGATCACACCACTGCACTCCAGGCTGGGCTACACAGCAAGACTCTGCCTCAAAAAATAATAACAACAAATTACCTCATTATCTTTGACGTCTATAGTGTCTGATGCTGTTGCCATTCGCTCCTTAAAATTCTCATCCTGTGACTCGATATATCCTGGCTCTCCTCCATCATCTCAGCTTTCTTTCCAATTCCTAACTTCCTGGAAGCCAGAACTACAGAATAAAAATCGAGAGTGATACCAACATGCTCAACACAGATGAACCTTGAAAACACTATGCTAAGGGAAATAAGCCAGACACAAAGAACAAATTTTGTGTGATTCCGCTTATATGAAGTACCTAGAGTAGGCAAATTCAGAAAGAGAGAAAGTAGAATGGTGGCTGCCAAGAGCTAGGAGGAGGGAGGAAAGGGAACTTATTGTTTAATGATTTACAGAGCTTCAGTTTAGGAAGATGAAAAAGTTCTGGAGATGGATGGTGGTGATGGTTGCACAACAATGTAAATGCACTTAATGCCACTGAACCATACATTTAAAAATGGTTATAATGGGAGAGAGATCCAAGATGGCCGATTAGCAGCAGCTCAGGATTGTTGCTCCCAGTGACAGCACAGAGAGCGAGAGGATGCCGCACTTTCAGATGAATTTTTGTTGCCCACAGACTGGGAGATTCCCAGCGGAGGAGCCACATGGGTCGCCAGCATGACTTTTTTGGCCAGCGCGGCTGTTTTACCGGCGCCCTGGCACAGCACTTCTCGGTGCGGAGTATACGGGACGGGGTGCCCTTTGAGTCGGGCTCGGCTGGTCCCATCCCCACAAGGAGAACAGCAATTGGAAACGCTGAGGACTGAGACTTCCACAGCAAGCACAGCCGAACCAGGAAGGTCCAGCTCTGTGAGGAAGGGGCATCCGCCAAAGGAAAACTAAGAAATAGAAAAAACTTCATCACTGGGCGGAGAGAGATCCAAGATGGCCGATTAGCAACAGCTCAGGATTGTACCTCCCAGTGAAAGTGCAGAGAGCGAGTGAATGCCACAATTTCAGATGAATTTCTGTTGCCCACAAACTGGGAGATTCCCGGTGGAGGAGCCCCACGGTCACCAGCGTGACTCTTTTGGCTGGCGCGGCACGGCACTTCTCAGTGCGGAGTATATGGGACTGGATGCCCTTTGAGTCGGGCTCGGCTGGTCCCATCCCCACAAGGAGAACAGCAATTGGAAGCGCTGAGGACTTGAGAGTTTCACAGTAAGCACAGCTGAACCTGGGAAGGCCTAGCTCTGTGGGGAAAGGGCATCCGCCAAAGGAAAACTAAGAAACAGAAAAAACTTCATCACCAACAAGCCGGACGTCCACTCAGACCCAATCTGAAAGTC